>CAUYRH010023046.1:0-24034 GCA_963574655.1 Perodicticus potto | reverse complement strand
TGGATAGAGTGCTGTGGCATCACAGCTCACAGCAACCTCCAACTTCTGGGCTCAAGCGAGTCTCCTGCCTCCACCTCCCAAGTAGCTGGGACTACAGGTGCCCACCACAATGCCCAGCCATTTTTTGGTTGCAGCCATCATTGTTGTTTGGCAGGCCCGAGCTGGATTCGAACCCCCCAGCTCAGGTGTACGTGGCTGGCGCCTTAGCCCATTGAGCCACAGGCGCCAAGCCACAAGGTCATATATTAATAGTAACTGGAAACTGGAATAACTGACAGAACTGAAATACTACCTTCAAAAAGTGGTAGATTTTAATAAAAAGTCACCTTTTTGTTTTTGGTTTGTTTTTTAGAGGTAGAATCCCACTGTGTCAGCCAGGCTACAGCGCAGTGATGCAATCACAGCTCCCTGCAACCTTGAACTCTTAGGCTCAAGGAATCATCCAGCTTCAGTCTCCCAAAATGTTAGGATTACAGGCATAAGCCACCACACCTTGCCTAAAAATTTACTTTCTAAAGAATTCTACCAGTTAGAAAACTGAAACTCTAGTTAGAGAATGCTGTACAAATGTATAAAAGTGACTCGAAAGCAATTAATTGTTCAAATAAACCATTTCATTTGTTACATTTGAAGGACAGAAAAAAGGCTTAGGAGCCTAAAAATTAAAGTGTGGTAACAGAAGTAGAACAGTGAGTAAAAGGGATTTACCCCTTAAATTTCATTTTTAAAAATGTATTTCTGAGTGCACACGAGAGTGATCAACTCATCCTGACTTGCTCAAGAACGTCCCAAAAGGACACTTAGTTTTTGTGGTGGAGATATATGGTAAGTGGGAATAGTCTATTTGCTAGTCTATATTGCTAGAGGCAACAGAAATTAATTAAATTGAATCCAGGGGTGATTAGAGTTATGAAGTTGGTTGTGTGAGTTCATTAACAAGGGGACTTGAGTTGTCTTGGGAGTTTAGAGACAGCTGCTTGTGGCAGTGACACGAGTGAAAATGTAAATGCTTCATAGACATCGGCCCAGTGCAGAGGGGGTTGAATGAGGAATATCCGAGGTACAGAATGAAGCATGCGTGAAGACCACATGGCAGAAGAAAGGGACCTTGGTATGTGGGAGAACTGGAAAACGGGGTCTCAGGAAGACAGTGGGGATGACCCAAGGGCAGGTGACACTCCTGAGGACACCGACGGTAATTCAAAGGCTGGTAGACCGAGTTAAAGGTTTGGGGTTTTGTCATAAGAACAGAGAGAACCTTGCAAAGATGTGGGGAGGGGGGAGAGGAGAAGAGGAGGTCGGGGTCAACGTATTCACATCTCTGGTGTAAAAAGTTCACTGCACCGAGAAGAACGGAGTGTATGGCAGGAAAACATCCAGCAGAGGACAGAGATCGGGATTCGGTGGTCACGGGAGAGACTGAAAGAAGACGATGATTTACATAAACATCTAGAGAGAAAAATTGACTGCTCTTGGTGACAAATTCCACATGACTCAAAGTAGGAAAAAATGTCAAAGATGTCATTTAATATCTTTGGCTCTGAAATGGGTGGGTGGTAGAAACTTAGACAAAGTTTAGTTTTACTATCTAATAATTCCTATGTTAGCTGTTTTAATAAAAATGTTCTTGTCTTTGTTATAACATCCAAAAATGCATGAATCTTTCCTCAAGGACTTGTACCCTCCTGTTGCCATTTGTTGACTGTGTCCCTTAACACATTGACTCTCATGTGAGTTATATTTAACTCACCCTAACTTTGAGCCCTGGGCCATATGAAGCAGATAAAACTGGTGGATAGCTGGGCAGGTGCTGGCTTGCCTCACACCGTGAAACTTCTCTGCCCATTGTTTTCCCTGTGAATGGTCCATCTCCCACACTTCCTATCACCTTGCTCCAACTGGCCTGTCCAATCAAAGAAGCGCTGGACCGTGTTCTCCAATTACGTAACTTCTGATTGCATAGTTCTCCTTCAGTGTTTGCCTAGAGGCTCTTTCATTGAAATCAATATAATAGTATGCATAACAGGACAATGGTAATATGATACAAGGTTGTCACTCAGGACCACCCACGACCCACTCCAGACACAACTTAATACCTGTGGAATGACAAAACTCTCAATTCTCAGAAACAAATCCCTTAAATATGTTGCGAGTCATATACAACTCACATGGCATGCAGTGTAAAAATTGACTCTAGAGCCACTTGAATTGCATATAACTCACACACAGGTAACAATTTAAAATAACAAATTTTTCATTAAATAATAAAGGATTGTTTTGTTTTTAAAGTTTTTATTCTATTTTCATAATAAAACACTAGCCCTAAAGAAAATATTTTGTCTAGTGTGGCAGTCAGTGTGTTTGTTAATGGTAAAGAGATGACCTAGAAGGTTGCAGGAACTGAACTCCTCAAGAATCAAGTCATACTCTGGGAGGCTGAGGTGGATGGTTTGCCTGAGCTCACAGGTTTCAACTCCGTCTCTAAAAATAGCCAGGCACTGTGGTGGGCGCCATAGCCCCAGCTACTCAGTAGGCCTAGGCAAGAGATTGGCTTGAACCCAAGAGTTTGAGGTTGCTGTGAGCTATGACGCCACAGGACTCTACCAAAGTTGACATAGTGACCCTTTGTCTCGAAAAAAAAATTATGAATTGAGCTGCAATGAACAATCGGGTGCAAATATCTTTGTTGCCAAGTGACTTTTGGTCTTTTGGATATACACCTAGTAGGGGAATAGCAGAATCAAATGGCAGGTCTATATTTAGAACCCTTAGTGTTCGCCAAACTTTTTGGAAGACAAATGAATCATTATCATTAGGGTATTGACTGAGAGAAGACATGAAAAAGCCTTCTGATATGCTGAGAATGTTTTACATCTTGCTCTGTATATATACAAATGTAAGATCACTGACCTGTACATTGAAGGTTTTTGGATTTTTTTTACTGAAAAATATAACTAAATAAAGCAACAGAAAGGAAAAGAAAAAAATGAAAAAGAATCAAGTCATACATTACAGTGTACATTGTACCTGACTGATGATTAGTAAAGTATGAGAAGGTGATTAATGTCAAAATTCCCCCAAGCTAAGTGAGGAGGCAGATCAATATAAATGAAAACTTGTTAGAACAAATTTATTGTAACCAGTCTTCATGACTTTATAAGTGATAGGAATTACTGAAGCACAGTCATTGAAAAAAGAGTACTTTTGGAAAAGTTTTCACAGGATCCAAAAAAGTGATCCTGCAAGTTTCTCTGTTCATTAGATTCTGCTACCTGAGTAAAATTATTACCTTTATACAGCTCTTAAAGGTATTTGCTTATGCTTATCATATAGGCTTTTATCTCAACAGTGTTATTAGTAAATCATTGTTGCATCATCTCATGATCATATTATCTGAAATGGGTATAATAATATCAAATAACAATTATATGCAACTGTGCATATAAAATCTATCCTTATCTATAACGTTTTAATATTAGAATAATATTTAATGTATAATAATTAATATAGACATATATTAATTACATACATGTGTGTATTCATTTATAATCTATTATATATGGCATATTATATTAGATGGCATGGCACATTAAATTGGATATATTATACAACAGAATATAGAATGTATAATAACTATCCATATCATTCTTTAATATATTAAAGTACTAAGCAACACTCATAACATATGTCATATTTTGCAGTTTATAAAGTGATTTCTTTCTTTCTTTTTTTTTTTTTTTTGCAGTTTTTGGCTGGGGCTGGGTTTGAAACTGCCACCTCTGGCATATGGGGCCAGCACCCTACTCCTTTGAGCCACAGGCACTGCCCCAAAGTGATTTCATAAGGAGTCTCTCATTGAGGCTTCAAATTGATATAATGACATCTTCTAACATAAGGGAGGAAATAGTGACTGGGATTAGGTGGTTATCATGAGTTTGAGAGTGAAGGATGAAAGGCATAACATTTTTATAATGTCAAATACATAGTACATAATATAGAATATGTTATATATATGGTACATTATATCATATACCTGCTCTTATATTCTCTCACTGAAATGTCCTGTGATAGAAGTATTACTGTGTCCCTTCAACAGAAGAGGAACATGAAATGGTTAACCAGCTCCTAATTGACAGAGTTACATATGGCAATCTGCATGACATTATCTGTTTAAAAATGACTCAGCTAATAACATCCAGAAAGAATAAAGAAGACACTGAACGTGGTGTACATGTCAGGCTCTGAACAGGGATATCAAACCGTCCAGTAAACATTTGTGTGGAGTGTTTCCTGGGCTGGGGCCAGGCTTCCTAGACCAGACTCTCACAGGCAAACTGCATCACTCTTTCCCTTTCAAGGAATGTAAGGAACAGCTCTGCACTCCAGACTCAGAGAACCGGGGCTGTATTTGCAGATGAGAAGTGAGGGAGCAAGGGTCCTGGCCTGACAGCTGGGCAGAGAGGACTCTCCCTGGAAGGAAAGGTCAGTAAGGCTTAATAACCACCAAGAAGCCCACCCACTCAGAAGAACAAAGACTTCTCTAGGTCACACAGACAGATGAGAGCAGAGGAATGGTCTGTGCCTGGGGCTTCTGGGGGTGAGGCGGTGAGGATGACCTCATTCTCTGACTTCATAGTTTAAGCACAGCTAACCTAAAAAGAAAAAAAACCTAAGGGCTGGATTAAAACATACAGGGAATTCATGGACAGTGCAGCACAAAGTCAGCTTTTTAACCTTGGTTCTTATTTTTGCCCAAGAGGTGCTCAGTCCTAAGAATGCAGAAAGGAAAAAGGAAAAACAAACAAAAATATCAAATACAGACTTGGAGCCTGTGGCTCAGAGGGCTATGGCGCCAGCCACGTATACCTGAGCTGGCGGGTTCGAATCCAGCCTGGGCTGCCAAACAACAATGACGGCTGCAACCAAATAATTGGCCGGGTGTCGTGGCGGGCGCCTGTAGTCCCAGCTACTTGGGAGGTGGAGGCAAGAGACTCGCTTAAGCCCAGGAATTGGAGGTTGCTGTGAGCTGTGATGCCACAGCACTCTCTCCAGGGTGACAGCTTGAGGCTCTGTCTCAAAAAAAAAAATCAAATGTATACCATGTTTATATGTACATTTTTTCTAATTTCTTCCCATTCTTTCCTGACTTTAAGAATTCAGAAAATGTACTTTTTGAAAAAATGTCTATAATCTAAAGAACTTTCACTGATGGTAAAGGCTACTTTTTTAAAAGGTTATTGAAGGATTGAGTAAAAATTTTCCATAAAAGAGCAATGATACCTAGTTATGGTCTCTCCTTTGGTTCTGCTGGCTCCATTCTATCTTCTACACCTGGAGTTCTCAGGGAGAATCTGAGCCGTGCACCATCAGCGTCACCTGGGAACGTAGACAAATATATATCCCATGGGATCCTCACCTCAGACCTTCGGAATCAGAATCCCTGGAAGGATGCCCAGTCATCTTTTTTAACCAGCCCTCTAAGTGATTCAATCCATAAAGTTTGAGAACCACTGAAACATCCAATGGTCTGAATGATCTTTATAAAATATATATTTACATTACTTCTCTGCTCAAAACGAGCTTTGGGCTAGCCATTAACTATAGAAAAAAAAATTGAACTTTTTTTTTTTTTTTTTTTTTTTTTTAGACAGAGACTCAAGCTGTCACCCTGGGTAGAGTGCTGTGGCATCACAGCTCACAGCAACCTCCAATTCCAGGGCTTGAGCGAGTCTCCTGCCTCCGCCTCCCAAGTAGCTGGGACTACAGGTGCCCGCCACAATGCCCCGGCCAGTTTTTGGTTGCAGCCGTCATTGTTGTTTGGCAGGCCAGGGCTGGATTCGAACCCGCTAGCTCAGGTGTACATGGCTAAGGCCTTAGCCTGTTGAGCCACAGGCGCCGAGCCAAAAAATTTGAACTTTTAATGTGGCCTTTTTATTTCTTTCTCAATAAAAGATCCTTACTCATAACCCCCTTGAAATTATATAGAACTACTTGCAGTTTCCCTAGATTGTTGGAAAGTAATCTTTCTGTTCACAATGTCTTTCAATCTGTAATGAAATGACAATTCATTACATTACGATACTTTCTTTGGAAAGTAATCTTTCTGTTCACAATGTCTTTCAATGTCTACACTTACCAGCTAGAAAACTTTCACTTTTCTACATGAGAAAATAAACATTACCACATTTATGATGACTGCTCTGAATTCTATAACAAAGAGAAGTGCTACTAAGTGACTTTGTTTCATCCCTCCGTTGTATTCCTTATTATTTGAGCAGTTTCTGTAGGTCTCTTCCTCACTACTTGATCTCTGTTAGGGCAGAAAAGGCATGCTTCAAACAATATTACATCACCAGAACCTTCAATTCTCCTTAGCACATAGTAGCTGATCAATAAATAGATTTACAGCTTAGCACCCGTAGCTCACTAGTTAGGGCACTGGCCACACACACCGGGGCTGGCAGGCTCACCTGGGGCTGCTAAACAATAATGACAACTACAACAAAAAAATAGCTGGGCATTGTGGTAGGTGCCAGTACTCCCAGCTACTTGGGAGGCTGAGGCAAGAGAATTACTTAAGCCTAAGAGTTTGAGAGGTTGCTGTGAGCGAGGATGCCATAGTACTCCACTGAGGGTGACATATCACCAATAAATAAATAAATCCAGCAAGGATTCTAGGTCCTCTCTCTCCTTATTTTCTCTGATTTTCTTAATCCATTTTTATTTCTACTTTTTAAAAAGAACTCTCCTTTTTATCCATGCCTTGGGTTTGCCAATCATACAAGATATGATACCATCCAGATAGAGTGGCTATTTCTCTGAAATAATCATATATTTTTCCAATTATGAAATCCCTCTTTTGATCTCCCCTTCCCCAGTCTTTGTTGTTAACGTTTTCCTTATAATCTTCTACCACCAAAGAACCATGAGGCTAATTATTTTAGGGAAGTAAAAGGCAGGCACTTCCTGCAACGGACGAAGGGTTCCTTTGTCATCTTTGAGTCTTAAATCCTCCAGATACCAGGCTTCGTGGGAAGAGTGAGCTTGTTTTTTGTTTACTACTTTATCTCAGCAAGTAGAAGAGCATCATAAGCGTTGTATGCACCTGATACTCATTGAATGGAAGAATAAGTGAGTGAAAGTTGACATTCTTGATTTCTTTGGCAAGACAAAATTAATAATGACTGGACTTTGTTAGGTTAGAAAGAGTTTTCTAATATTTTTTGTGCTTTATTTTAAATTTAACAAAAAAGGCAGTCTCATTCACTAGATCATAGAGCCAAGTATAAGGAGAAATATATTATGACATACAGAAAATAGAGATCTTAAAGCCCACTCTTTCTAATCCCAGTAAATTACATGAGAAAGAAGGGAGAACCAAGGAGAGTAGGTGGTTAGAAGTTTGCCTGGGCCCCCTTGTGCCAGCCAAAATCTGAGAGGGAAGAAATAGGTTAGCGTGTTTGGTGATGGCGTCAAGGGAAGAAGAGGTTATGCTCTACTTCCTTTTAGACATGGGAGGGCATTCTTCCAGCAAGCTATCCCTCACAAATTTGGAGGTATTTGCACTAATTCGGTTTATTCACTGAGACTAGGGGAGGAAAGTATATGAGCTCAGTTATACAGAGCTAGTCCCTAGGTCTCCCAGATTTAGCCAACAGAAATATACAGTACCTGGTTGGATTTGAATTTTGAATCAATGTGTTTGGTTTTATTGTTTAGCTGTTTTTGTTGTTTTTTTTTTTTACTTTTTGATATAAATATGTCTCATGCAACATTGAGACAGACTTTCACTAAATAAAGTTAAAATTCAAATTTGCCATAGCATTACATATTTTAAATGGCAACTCTGTTGCTGTTACTTCTTATATGTGAGGCATTGAGGAATTCCCATAGAACACTTAGGATTGCTTGTGAAAGTTACCTGAAATCTCTCTGGGAATCTCAACAGAGGGTGTCACAGCATATTGAAACCCAAGGTAAGGCCCAGTCTCCAGGAAAGATCAGTAATTCCTGAATAATACCAAGGAGAAAAAATCCCAAGTTACAATGGTCTCATTAAGAGACAGTAGCAGACTCCCTAAGAAGGGCCTGGTTAACCCACAACTGTGTTATCTATTAAAAGATAAGACAGTTGAAGCAGAAACCAACAAAAACCCAAACCCAGAGAACCTGTGATAGCCATCTCCCTCCAACAGTGAACTGTACATTTTGCAACAGTGTGGAGAGGCTTCAACATATTAAAAATAGTATTTCCAATGGTCCAGCAATCTCACTGTGAATATAAGAGAAATAAATGAAATCAGCATGCCAAACAGATATGCCAACTCCAGTCTTCATTGTAGCATTATTCACATTAGCCAAGATATGAATCAACCTAAATGTCCATGAATAGAGAAAGAAAACGGACCATGTGCGGACATACACAAACTGAATACCTCTCATCCTTGAAAAAGTTCTCATTTGTGACGGCGTGGTTGAACCTGGAGGACATTATGTTACATGACATAAGCCAGGCACAGAAAGACACATATTGCATGATCTCATGTGAAATCTAAAATACTTGAGCTCACGGAAGCAGAGCACTGAATGGTGGCAATTAAGGGGTTTGGGAGAGGGAGCAGGGAATGGGAAGATGTAGAAACTTTCAATTAGACAAAAAGAATAAATTCTGCATGTCTATTGTATAGCATGGTGACTATAATGATATTGCATAATGTATTTAAATCTTGCTAAGAGAGCCAATTTGAAATGTTCTTATTACAAAATATGCTACGTATGTGAGGTGGTAGGTATGAATCATCTAGTTAATTGACTAGATTTCATCATTTGACATTGTACACATATCTCAAACTTTCATACATACACAAATAATACAGTTTTTCATGTGTCGAATTTTCAAAAAATAAAACATGTGCCTATCAAGCTGCCAAATAAAGAATTCTCCACTGAGATGCAAGAAGCTCTTCATGGGTAGCCACTTACAATGACTGAATACAATTTTTGCCCAACCCAGGACCTTCCTAATCATCAACCTTTCCTCCAGACCTTGCTGTTGAATTGGCAAAGCTTTGATCTTTCTGCTCAGTCCTGAATTCTTCCATCTTTCTTTTCAAGGCATTCCATGTCTGTCTAATCCTGTTTCTCCCCTTTTAGTCTTCAAAGCCCTTGCCTTGAAATAAATCCCTTGAGCTCTTACTGTGCTTCAGCATCTGTTTGCTGATGACTACAACTAACACAATGGTGCCAGTTGCTGTGATGGTGTCTACATTTTCCTCCTCCCATAACCATTGACTTTTGTAGATGAGATGAAATAGTGACACCTCTCTGCTATTGTGCATATTACCTGAGTTATTTTAGTAGAGAAATAGTTTATTTTTAAAAATCAGACTGAGAATGCCTGGGTGGGATAAGTCTATCTGGAATAAATTCATCTCTCCAAGGCATTTACTCAACAGGGTGGGAGCTCATGAAGACCATCAGACTAGTTATGCAGAAATAAATCACATTTTCTTTACACATTCAACTGCAGATTTAGAGAATTTGCAGCTTTGCCCCATCTACTTAAGGTAAAACCATAAAAGATTAATGAGATAGAAAAACTGAGATTAGGGAGTGGGGGAAGAAAGGGATGAGTTACAGGGAGGAGACAACAGGCAACCTTCACAGACATGGAAAGTTTCAATGGCTTTCAGGGCGGGATGCTTTATAATTGTCCCCTCTGACCCTTCATTAACTTCAGTGCTAGGGTCCTCCCTTGGGAAAAGAGTTCTGAGAGAATGACCAGAAGCTACTTGCTAGCAGGTATCCCAAAAGGAGAAGAGGACTTCCTGCTGATGATTATAGGGTGAAGGCTCATCTTCCCCCTCTCCACAATATCTTCCCAGGCTGGATTGCTGCCTTTCCAAAACTTTTACACTGGATCCCACATACATTAAGAGAAAGAAACCAAAAGAATTCTGAAATTTGAGATGTTTAGCCTATATCTCAGGGTACTATAAGCTTAACCTAACCCATGTTGGTCCCTAAAGTTCACATTTGCTTATGGTGAAATCCTGTCTGTATTAAGCCCTTCTAAATCCTGAGTATATGATATATTTGCTGTCATACTCACATCTTGCTTGGTCACAGTAGTAACAGATTTCTCTCTCTCTTTGAATCTACATTGCACTTATCTTATTATTTTTTCATTCATGATATACCTGGTTACATTTTGCAAGTCATTTTTCTGCATAAATTATCTCACCAATAAATATTAGATTTGTTAAAGAAAGATTACATTTTTTTCTATATTAAATATTGTTTAGTAAATGCTTTTAAGTCATTGTTGTCTGATTCTTGCCATCAAAACAGTTATTGTAGGAAAATCATGGACGTGAGTAATCAAACTGGAGGAAAGATAAGTAGCATCACTTTTTTAGTATATAAATATTGTGCCCTATGCTCTGATTCTTCAAATCAAAAGACGTTCAGAGGAGTAAGGAACAATGTACAATGAATTTTAGCCAACTCGATTATGAACAACTCTTTAGGTCTCTGCTAGTGACTAACAACCAGCTTTGAGGTGAGTCAGAGATAGTTACTCCACCTATAATCTTACGCCAGATAATGAAACATGGCTCAGTCTAAATTTCACTGCTCTTACAAAATGATCTTTAGAAAGTAAAAACAAAAACTATTCATACAACCTGTTCTATTGTCTCAGGAAATCTTAGCTCACTATCTTTTTAGGCGCTATTATCACAAATTACAAGACAAGTTCAATTAAAGCAGACAGCAATATTCTAGAAGTAGACATAACAACATTCCAGAAGCAGGATTCTGTCACCACGACAGCTGAATCAGACAACGAGAATCCTCCAGAATCCAAGGGTGGACACAGAAATCTTTGGGGATTTAGATTAGGACATCTTTTCCAAGGGTGTAGGCCACAAACCCTCCCTGCATTTTTATTGTTCATGCATGTGTCGGAAGTATCTCTTAAATAGGTTAGCCAGTTGATATATATTGAATATTTCTAATTTCACTGAAAAGTACCCATTTTTAACGTATGTCTTTTTGGTCAACAATCTACTGATTTCATCAATAAATGTCCCATTCCTGATATCCAGTGTATTTATTAGTGATGTAACAGTTATTAATCTGGATGCAAGTAGCAAAGTGGTTGAAGAAGCCCCTTCTGGAGAATAGGATTCTGAAGGCCAGGGTCTGGCCCTGTATGGGATATTCTGGAGGTCACAGTCAACGGACTATATCTGGGTTGCACATTCTTCATTAAATCCTAGAATCATTTAGTTCTAGGCTAAATTCAATAATATACATGTTTTTCCACATAATATTCACTAAGGCATTTTTAAATAATGTATAGACTTCATGTCAGTATCTTAGCGAACATTTCTGCAAGGATATTTTTTTCTAATGAATTCTCCAGAGCCCTAGTGTAAGCTCTTCATCCCCATGTACTTCGGAACCACTGTATTCTTAAAACAATTTTCCTTTAAAACATTTATTTAACTTTTTTTTAATTTGGCCTTCATGTAAAATTTTATTTAAAGGTCAAAAAGGTTACTGAAAAACATCAGGCAACTAATATTTCTTTTACCCTGTTTAGCATTTTCTCGATGAGAAAATTGTCACACAGAAGGTGTAGAGATAAAATTTGATGTCAACTACATATTGGCAGTGATGGGCCCAGATTGCATTTATAATAGCAACACAAATTGTACATAAGGACACAGGGGGAGAAACAAGATGGTTATAGGAAAGACCAGCAAAGTAAGTGGTTTGCTGGATCAAAGTGTGTTAGTAAAGTGGGCCTAAGGACTAATTGTGGTACATCCATAGCACTTTGATACTTCTTAAGTTATTTGTATGTACAGAACACATTCAATAATAATTGGCCTATGTGGTTATCTAAGTCAAGATTATGTATTTACAAAAATTAATTCTCTGCCATAATCCTTCATACATAGAGAATTAACCTTAAAAAGCAAAGCTGAGACCACCTGGAAAAAGTGAGATTTGAGGCTATGTAATCTCAAGGATGCCAGTGCAATTCAAGTCTGAGTAATGAAGCCAGGAGCCCTTGATATTTGGATCAGCTAAGGGAGCACAACATGCTCTGGAAATGCCTTTCTTCCTTTGGCTAGGAGTTCTTAAATGTCTGCTTTGCAGGGTGCTTAGGAAAGAGCATGTTCTGAATTGGAAACTGCTGATTCTTTCTCTACTCTCCTTATGTCTTGATGAGTTTCCTACATTTCAAAAATTGTAAATGCCACAGTTATTGAACTTGGATAGACAGCAGTGTACATGCCCTCCATTTATGTGGCTGATTTTCTTTGCCATCCCATGAACATTTCTCAATCGGCAGATGCTTCTACAGGACACACTGTAAATGAGTTATAAGATGTGGTAAAGAGGTACTTAATATACAAAATGAGAACCCTGAACTTGGTGTCACACTGGTGGTGAACTACCTAAGCAAGAGTTCTTAACTTTTTCTATGTCATACTTTCAAGGATGAGTAAAACTCTAGCTATTTCCTCAGCACAACACACACGTGCTTCCAATTTTAAAAAACATTTGGAGAGATTATGGTCTCTCCAAAGTCCATCCGCAGAGAGTAGTCCTCCCCCGGGGGACCAAAGTCTAGGAAGTAGCTGGTCTGGAGTTACACGTGTATGAGGAATTCGGATGTTGTAGGTATTAAGTAAGTTCATTGCATGGATTAAAATCAAAGATAGTATTTGGACCAAAAAAATAAGGGAATATTCTGGTTAATTGACTGAAAAGTTTCTATTAGGAGATTTTTCTTTCCTACTTCCCACTGTGTTCCTCTATAAAATGGCAAAGACTAAAAACTTCCTACTACCTCTCAGTTACTGTTTCCTGAGTTAGCCTTCAGGGGTATTGGTTTAAGTAAGGCTATTCTGATAAGATAAAATAAACCAAATGCAAGTAAAGTTGTAAAGATATTGGAATCTCTTAAATAACATATTTCTGGATTTCATTTTGAGTTTACCATGAGATACCTCAAATTCTTTTAAATGCTCCACTAAAAAATGATTATAATTTACCATTTTATAAGGATTATAATAATAGTATTTTTGTTTTACTGTGTTTTGTTGGTAAAGTTTAGAACCCATGAAGCCAGGACATCATCATGTTGCCAATTTAGGTTTCAAAAGTGTAAGTAGCATAGGTTTCTTTGAGATCTCCGATGCATAATTAATTAAATGGCTTAACGTTTCCACCTTCACAATGAAACCAGTGCAGGAGGGGGAGGTGAAAGAGGGAAAGGTCGTGGCAGTAACGTGGACTCCATCTCACCACCAAATTACATCCAGGTCTCAGGAAGCCTTGTTCCAATGTGGATTAGGTTTCCTCTGAGCTACCCAGAAAAAATAAACAAACAGAAATGTTTTCCAAAGAGAAGGAAAATAATTTTCAAGCTGTACGCATTTAATTGTGGCACAATAACACAAGTTAATGTGCAAGTAAAAAACATATTTTAGTGATTAAAAAAATTTAAACCTGGGAAACAGCACAAAGCTTTCTTTCCTCCAAAGAGGATTCTACTGAAGTTTGTACTGTGCCAACACACCCTGTGATTATCACCAATTGGGAACTGTGGAAGAAACTTAATGCCAAAGCATGAGAAGGCATTTTAGCATCACACGCCACCTCCTTGTTCCAAGCTATTTCATAAACTCAAGGGGGCCAGTTTTCAAGAAGCATAGTACAAACAGTACTTGATTTTATTGCCATCTATTATTTTACATATTTCCCTAAGTTCAAACTCACTATGCCCTTTGGATGTAGGAAGGAAGGAACAGGCAAGTCACTAAGAAGTCACGGCTTACTGTTCACCTGTCAGGGACAGAGTTACCTTTGGTCCTCGAAGTCATTATATAGTCAGTTTTACTGCACTAGTTGTCTCTTATAAAATACAATTGATTTGAACAGTTTTGCCAGGTGTAAAAAAGAAAAAAATTGGTGTAATACCAGGACCCCAAAACCTGCCTTAGCTTGCACTCTATTTTCTTAAATTTCATCTCATTGTTATGACAGCTAGTCCCTAACCAGATCAAAAGAAGACCTTGGTTATCAACTATCATAGGTAAATATCGGGGCCATGCGTTATGAAGCCTGTTTGTGGTTATAACTCAGATGAGATGAATACACTCTACAAAGCCCCAAATTCAAGATTTTACTGAACTGTCATGATTAAGCTCAAATGCTATTATTATTTTTATTTATTAGCTTAGATAAGCTGGATTTATCTAGTCATCATTGGCCAGGAAGAAATAAAAGAAGAAATTGTTATGGTGACTATAGAAAAATCGGACTTGTTAAACTTTTAATTTTAGCCTAATCTTAAGTGTTTTTCTCTGTTTCTTTTTTTTTTTTTTTTTTTTTTGTCCTTTTGTGAGGAGATAAGCTAATACACTCTTAGGATTTAAGAGTCTCTATGTTTTATAGAAGACTCTGAAGACCAAAAAGGTTAAATAAATGTCTGAGATTGCACTCTTAATTACTGGAACAACTGAGGTCAGGATTTAGGTCTCCTGATTCCCAGTCCAGCAATCTTTCTACATACAAAGATACTAAGCCATATTTAATATAGAATTCAATTACCAATCACATAAAATCTCTCCAAGACATAACTCTATTCTATAATATTATCCCAAAGAGAAAAAATGTTTTATTACATACTGAAATTCTTTGATCCCTGAAAATGAAACAACTGTCAAGTTAAAAACATGATCCTAGAGAAAGTACATGTCTTATGAGATAGTCTAAAAGCCTAGTGCATTAGACTAGAACTACAAAAGTGAGGAATGAGGTAGACGTACGTGCAAGGAAGAAAAGAAACAATTTTCTTAAATGCAAGTTCCAAGTTAGCACATTCTAAGGACTGGAGTAAGAAAATCTTGGGTACCTGGGAAGGAATGGAACAGTGGGGAGAAGGGGATAATGCATATCCAAATCAAATCCTCTGGCATGCTGATGGAGGACTGCCGTGAACGAACAATACCCACTTGCAGTTACTGCCTTATAGAATAAGTTTTGTTTTGTTTCGTAAAAATTGCAGTGAATATTTAAAGCATCTTATTCCTCTACTTTTTTTACTAATCCCCCCCTCCTATGTTTATGTAATCACTGAATGCAGGGAAGGGTCACTTATAAAGAAGCACCCATTCCCAGAGATATTCTAGGACATACTACTGTCTACATAATATATATATATGTTGTTGTTGTTTGTTTGTTAGTTTCAGCCCAACAAAATAAAAGAGAATAGTTATGTCCCAACTTGTTTTACCAGTGTGCTTTTTATAAAATTGGCCTTTCTATAATAATATGAGCTGTTCATTCATCCTGTAAAAATACCTCATAGTAGACAGCTGTTTTGCTTTTGCTGTGCTTTGGAATTGGGACATGGTATTTATTTACTCTGTGTCCTATTATAACCTAAATAGGCTCACACCCTGGAAACAGTTATTTCTTAATGGAAGGAATATGCTATAACCAAGATTATATTCATATCTGACTATGAGACCTCCCTGGTACTAAAATGTATCTGTTGTAATACGAGTATATGCAGATTTAATTATATTTCTCTGGTTTTCTCAGAGTATATATATAACTATATATATATATATATCATACTCTAGTCCTTAGAATGTGCTAACTTGGAACTTGCATTTAAGAAAATCATTTCTCTTCTTCCTTACATGTACATCTATCTACCTCATTCCTCACTTTCGTAGTTCTAGTCTAATGCACTAGGCTTTTAGACTATCTCATATGACATGTACTTTCTCTAAGATCATGTTTTTAACTTGACAGTTATTTCATTTTCAGGAATCAAAGAATTTCAGTATGTAATAAAACATTTTTTCTCTCTGGGATAATATTGTAGAATAGACCTATGTCTTGGAGAGATTTTATATATAATTATATATATAAATATATATATATATATAACTACATATATAGTTATGTATGTGTAAATACTTAGATAATATGTAACATTACTTTTTATTCATATTTTTTATCTGAATTGAAGAACAAAGCATCCAATGATATTTTAAAATGTTCCCTAATTTGGAAAAATGCATAACCCTGGAACTTTAGTGAAGGCAGAGCTGGGAGAGGTATGTAATTTCACTATACCACTTAGTTGCTGTATCATCTTGTAAAAATTATTTAACTTCTATAGAACTCAGTTTTCTTATTTTATCAATAGAATTAATACATGTACCATATATTTTTAAGAAATTTCAAGGCAATCCTAAGCATCTAGTTCAAGAACAACAAAAAAATGTAAGGTATTCAATACAGTGTTATGGTAAGTAACAAATATCTGGGAGTCAGTCTATCTGAGTTCAAAGGCTTGATCCACCATCTTGTGTGTCTATATCTTTGATTTAAAAAATTAAGCATAATAGTAGTACCTTTTGGATAGCTTTTCTCTCGAAGGATTGGGTAAAATAATATACATATGGCACTTAATGAATTCTTGCACATATTAAGTACTCCATTTATTAGCATGGCAAGTATACATTGAAAACCTACTGCATATCAGATGCTTTTTCAAGAGCCAGAGATTCAACAGTGAAACAGTAAAAAGTTCTTATCTTCATGAGCCTAATAACTTCTTAGAAAGAAATATTATAAACAAGTTAAGATCACTATTGTCTAAAATATTGAAAAAATGCTATGGAGATTTTTAAGAAGTGGAGAATGGGGACAGGGTAGAAATTTTTGATAGGGTGATCAGGAAGAATTTACTTAAAAATGTCATTTCAGTAAAGGCCTAAGTGTTGACAGTGGTTATTATTACTATCATTTCCCCTCTCTTTTTCTTACTCAGTAATTTATAATAGATTTCTTTTTTTTAAACAGATTTATTTTTTATTTTATTATTATTATTATTACTATTATTTTTAGAGACACAGTCTCACTTTGTTGCCTTCGGTAGAGTGCTGTGACCTCACAGCTCACAGCAACTTCCAGCTCTTGGGCTTAGGCGATTCTCTTGACTCAACCTCCAGAGTAGCTGGGACTAGAGGCACCCACCACAACGCCCGGCTATTTTTCTTTTTTTGCAGTTTGGCCGGGGCTGGGTTTGAACCTGCCACCCTCAGTATGCGGGGCTGGCGCCCTACTCCCTGAGCCATAGGCACAGCCCAATTTATAATAGATTTCAATAATCAGAAAGAGAAAAAGGAAAATATATCAATTAAGGATGAGTCAAAAAACAGAAATCATTCAAGCTAGAAGACATGTTATTCAGGGAATCAGTTAGATACTTTTAAAAAAGCAGGTAGAAGAAGTGAAGTAGAAGTTAAATTACTGCTTATTCCCTAAAAAATTTGAATGTTACAAAACTTGTTAGAAGCCACTGCCAATGATCTCAGATCCTTACCACACCACAATGGCAATTCTTAGCGTAATCAATTCCTAGAAGCTAGCGGCAAAATCTTCTATTTATTTGTCTACTACCAAAGCTTATGCACCTGGAAGAGGCATTACGTTAATATTCTTTTATTTCTCTTTTGCCTCCAGAAATCTCACCCAAATGGTTCTCACTAAAATAATTTAAACAAGAAGACAGGTGGCAGGAGATTCTGGGAATTAAAGTTCTAGACTTCCAGCCCTGTGACCCAGAAGGTGGCATACAATGGAGTCTCTCTGATAAATGTCTATCCAGACATCTGTCTGTAATTCTAGCCACTTTAGGAGGCCGAGGCAGGAAGATTTCTCGAGGTCAAGAGTGAGAGATCATTCTCAGCAAGAGCAAGGCCTCATCTTTACAAAAAACAGAAAAAAAATATCTAGGTATAGTGGTACCTTGCCTGTAGTCACAGCTAAGACTGCGGCAGCAGGATCATGTGAGCCCATGAGTTTGAGTTTGCAATGACATGTGATACCACTGCACTCTGGCCTTGGGGACAAAGCAAGACCCTGTCTTAAAACAAATAGACTAACAAAACTCAATTCTGATTGTATTCACACTTTTTATTGAAAAGAAGTTAGGGAAACTGCAATTTAAAAAGAAATAAGAGCTAGTTTTGAGGGGCAGAGAGGAAGAGGCAGAATTCAGTAAACAATGCTAAAAAGAATGAAGATATGCAAGCTCTGCCATACTATTTTCTCAGATATGTTGAACCATTCTATTTCAGAGAGGATCCTTTTCCAGAATAAGGGCCATAGACACTTAGAATATCTGATCTAGAAGGAATCTTAGGAATCAGTTCACCCTGGATGGGGAAATGAGACCACCAAGAGTTCCAAAGTAACAAAACATGTTCAAGTTCTCAAACGGGCAGACTTAAAAACTTCTTCTTTTAAGCCATGTTCTAGTTTGTTTTCATGATTTAATATCTATGGATATTTTTTTGTGTGTGGAGGTCACAACAGTAAAGCAGAAATCCCGTTTGCTATTCTTGGCTCATCTGCAAACTTGGGGGCAGCTTTGGCATGTCTCATTCACTTCATCAAGGTTTCCAGAAACTCCAAATTAACTGTCTGCAGAGTGGGAGTCTTGTTAATCCTCATTCAAAATTTTAAAGGGAATACGTGGCAAGTTAATTTGTGTAAAGAACTCTGAGATTTTGGGATAAATCCGCTGTATAAACAAAAAAAAAAAAAAAAAAAAAGAGGCTTCCCTGGATTATCAACTAACATTTTGAAGAATGGAAGACTCTAAATTCAATAAGGAATGTGAATGTTTCTCTTTGAATCCTTAGTCAATTTTGGAAAGATTTCAATGTCCATGAAATTTCAGAAGTGATCATAAAGTGACTTTTCCACCAAAATCTTCCTGAGTAAAAATAAGAAGCATTTTTAGATTAATTTTGAGATATTTCTATCCTGAGAAAATAACTGGCTGTACTTTTTGTTTAACCATGTATTTCCATGCCATCTTTGGAAAACTAAATACTACAATTTGTTTCAGCCATATCGCATTAATATTTATGATTCAAGGAAAAAGGAACAAATAACCACTCAATATTCTTTGTTTTTTGAAAAACACTGTGTTTCCTTAGATTTATGGTGGAAATCTATTTGTGTGTTCTGTTTTGCTTACTAATATTTATCAGTCTCCAGTGACTGAATATATTTATTTGTTAGCAAAAACTCCAGGGTGTTCCTTGCACTTTAGAATTAAATATTTTATTTTAGTAGAGAAATCTACTTAACTTACCCTCAATGGAAAGGAATAGCCATGTATTTTCCTTTCTCAGAAACAAATGATTTTGTGCAATATGAAATTTAGCAAACGCCCATATTAAAAAAGCATATTTAACCTGTTCTTCTCATCAGATTTTATTATCAGAAAATATTCAAAGTGTTAAAAATAACCTACTCTTCATAAACTACATTTGAGGGAAAAAGAGAATGGAATTACATTTTTGATGTTAAATACAATTGATAGTCACTACCCTTTCCAAAAACAACTTAGAGAATTCAGTTAATTATGATTAACTTTGCCCAAAACATCCACATAATTCAGCCCATGGAGACTCTACATCTTGGTAGTCTCCTTGGTTCTCAATATCATGGCATCATGGGTCTACACTCACTGTCCCCGTAAAACCAACTTAACAAAGTCATCAACAGCTCCCAAGAAGGCAATGACTTCTTAAAGTGATCCCATCTCAGGGTGGGCAAAGGACTTGAAGAGAAACTTCTCTAAAGAAGACAGGCACATGGCCTACAGACACATGAAAAAATGCTCATCATCCTTAGTCATCAGAGAAATGCAAATCAAAACTACTTTGAGATATCACCTAACTCCAATAAGATTAGCCCACATAATAAAATCCCAAAACCAGAGATGCTGGCGTGGATGTGGAGAAAAGGGAACACTTCTACATTGCTGGTGGGAATGCAAACTAATATGTTCCTTTTGGAAGGATGTTTGGAGAATACTTAGAGGTCTAAAAATAGACCTGCCATTCGATCCTATAATTCCTTTACTAGGTATATATCCAGAAGACCAAAAATTACATCATAATAAAGATACCTATACCAGAATGTTTATTGCAGCCCAATTCATAATTGCTAAGTCATGGAAGAAGCCCAAGTGCCCATTGATCCACGAATGGATTAATAAATTGTGGTACATGTATACCATGGATTATTATGCAGCCTTAAAGAAAGATGGAGACTTTACCTCTTTCATGTTTGCATGGATGGAGCTGGAACATATTCTTCTTAGCAAAGTATCTCAAGAATGGAAGAAAAAGTATCCAATGTACTCAGCCCTACTATGAAGCTAATTTATAGCTTTCATATGAAGGCTAAACCCAATTATAGCACAAGATTATGGGGAAAAGGGCAAGGGAGGGGAGGAGGGAGGATGTGTGGAGGGAGGGTGATTGGTGGGATCACACCTATGGTGCATCTTAGAAGGGTACAGGTGAAACTTACCAAATGTAGAATATCAATATCTATATATAGTGATTATGAAAATGCCATGATGGCTATGTTAAACAGTTCGATGAAAATATTTCAGATTTTATATGAAGTCAGTATATTGTGCCCCATGATTGCACTAATGTACACAATTATGATTTAATAAAAATTAAAAAAAATAATCTTTGATAAAATTATCCTCGATAGAGATAAAAACCCTTAAAAGACAAATTTCTGGAGAAAATTCAAAAATTATCAAGCAACTATCTCACCCAAAACCCCAGGTCCAGATGCTTCCATAGAAGAATTCTAATAGATCTTTTAACAAGAAGATAATACCAAAGCTACATAAATTATTTTAGAGCATAGTAAATTAACTAAAAATTATTCATGAGAGAAAAATAAAAAATAAAGAAATTACTTATGAGGGAAGTTTAACATTGACACCTAACCTGATTTTTTAAGTAGCACATAAAAGATTACAGACCAATATCATTTATGAATGTTAATGAAAAACCCTAAATAATATTTCCGCTAACAAGTGATAATATATAATTGAGAAAATACATCATAATCACATGAGGTTTATACAAGGTATGCAAGGATGGTTCAAATGAAGAACCATAAATAATAAAATTCATTGTAATAATAAGTCTAGAAGACTGATTATCTATAAATGCTGACAAAAAATTTGACAAATTTGATACTCATTTCTAATAAAATTTCTCCAGAAAATAGAATGGGTCCATATATCTTCAGCATGGATATTTAACTTGATTTCTTTGACATAAAGACACACCTGACCCCCCCCCAACAAATACCCCTATGTATCTATGCATGTATCTTTATCCACCTTAATGAGGATAATAACAATATGCTACATTGCCAGAAACAGTTAAGGGAAAAGACAAGAAAACCTACCTTATATGCTACTGTTTAACATTTTACTGAATTTATTAGTCAATACAATTAGATAAAGTCATCAGGGACATATGAATTGAAAAAGAAGTAAAACTATGTCTGTGTACGGATGAATAACAGCATAATTTGTAAACTCTGAGGGATCAATGATAAAACTTAAGCAATAAAAGAATTCAACAAGATAACAAGGATAACATTAACATATAAAAATAAATCAATAGGCCAGGTTGGGTGTGATGGGGTGCACTTGTGGTCTCAGCCATTCAGAAGACTGAGGCAGGAAGACTGCTTGAGCCCAGGGGTTCAAAGCCAGCCTGGACAACATAGCAAGATTCATCTCCAAAAGGAAAAATAACATTAGATTTCATAGACAATGAATAATCAATTAATAATTCATTGATAAATAATAATTAGTAAAAAGACATAGTTCAAGAAAAATCCTATACTAGCAACAAAAAGAAAATACCAAGTAATAATTTTAATGAGAAATGTTCAAAACTCCTTGAACATGAGAAAAGATTTTATGAAGAAAACCCCCTTGACAACTATAGCAACACCAAAAATAAATAAATGAAACATGATCAAGCTTAAAAGCTTCTGCACAGCTGAGAGTATCACAACTAAAGAAAACAGACAGCCTTTGAAATGGGAGAAGATTTTTGCATGTTATGAATCTGACAAAGGGCTGATAACTAGATTCTACAGAGAACTCACAATAATCAAGAAGAAAAGAGCAAACAGTCCCATTTATAAGTGGGCAAGAGACTTGAACAGAAACTTCACTGAAGATGACAGAGGCCAACAAACACATGAAAAAATGCTCATTGTCTCTAATCATCAGAGAAATGCAAATCAAAACCACTCTGAGATATCTAACCTCACAGAGTAGACCACATTGCAAAGTCCCAAATTTGCAGATGCTGGCATGGATGTGGAAAGAAGGGAATACTTTTACACTGCTGATAGAATTGCAAACTAACACAACCTTTATGGAAAGAAGTGTGGAGAATTCTTAAAGAACTAAAAGTTGGTCTTCCTTTTGATTCCATAATCCTATTACTAGGTATCTACCCAGAAGAACAAAAATAAATTTACATCAAGGATATTTTCACAGAATGGTTATTTCGGCTCAGTTCACAATTGCCAAGTCATGGAAGCAACCCAGATGCCTTTTAACCTGTGAATGGATTAATAAACTATGGCATATGTATACCATAGAGTAGTATTCAGCCATAAAGAAAAATGAAGACTTTACATCTTTTGTGTTTACTTGGTTGGAGGTGAAACACATTCTTCTTAGTAGAGTATCTCAAGAATGGGGAAAAAGTATCCAGTGTACTCAATACTAATACAAAATCAATATATAAACAAATACCCCCACCTGAAAGATAAAATACAAATACAGCCTATCAAGGAAGAGGGGAAAGGAGGATCGGGGTGGGGGGGAGAAGAGAAGGGAGGATGATTGGCAGGAGGAGGGATGGCAACTGGAGGGATCTCACCTAATGTTCACAATGTGAGGGTCTTTAGCATGTCCCCTGGGTGAAGGGCTCAACTACAACTTGAACTTTACCTTAGAATTGAAAACAATGTAATTTAAATATTTGTATTCTTATATTAATTTGAAATTAAAAAAGTAATATTCAAAACTTGAATTCAAACAATATTCTTGAAAAACATGAAATTTAAATAGAAAAATATGCTTTGTTCTTCATAAGGCTAGCTCACAATCATCTGGATTTCAGTACTCTCTGAGTTAATTTATAAACTCACTTCAATCCCAAGAAAAAATGCTACAGATTTGTTTTTTTTTTTTTATTAAATCATAGCTGTGTACATAAGTACAATGGTGGGGTACAATGTGCTGGCTTCATATACAATCTGAAACATTTTCATCAAACAGTTTAACATAGGCTTCATAGCACTTTCCTAGTTATTGTACGAAGACATTTGTATTCTGCATTTAGTAAGTTTCATCTGTACCCTTCGAAGATGCACTGTAGATGGGATCCCACTAATTACTCTCCCTCCACTCATCCTCCCCCCTCCCCTCCCATGCCCCTTTCCCCATATACTTGTTCTATAATTGGGTTATAACCTTCATATGAAAGCTATAAACTAGCTTCATAGTAGGGCTGAGTACATTGGATACTTTTTCTTCTATTCTTCAGATACTTTGCTAAGAAGAATATGTTCCAGCTTCATCCATGCAAACATGAAAAAGGTAAAGTCTCCATCTTTCTTTAGGCTGCATACTATTTCATGGTATACATGTACCACAATTTATTAATCCATTCGTGGATCAATGGGCACTTGGGCTTCTTCCATGACTTAGCAATTATGAATTGGGCTGCAATAAACATTCTGGTACAGATATCTTTATTGTGATGTGATTTTTGGTCTTCTGGATATATACTAAGTAAAGAAATTATAGGATCAAATGGCAGGTCTATTTTTAGATCTCTGAGTATTCTCCAAACGTCTTTTCAAAAGGAAAGTATTAGTTTGCATTCCCACCAGCAAATGAAGAAGTGTTCCCTTTTCTCCGCATCCATGCCAACATCTCTGGTTTTGGGATTTTGTTATGTGGGCTAATCTTACTGGAGTTAGATGATATCTCAAGGTAGTTTTGATTTGCATTTCTCTGATGATTAAGGATGATGAGCATTTTTTCATGTGCTTGTAGGCC
>CAUYRH010023044.1:0-11491 GCA_963574655.1 Perodicticus potto | reverse complement strand
GCCGAGCGTTGTGGCGGGCGCCTGTGGTCCCAGCTACTTGGGAGGCGAGGCAGGAGACTCACTTGAGCCCAGGAATTGGAGGTTGCTGTGAGCTGTGATGCCACGGCACTCTACCCAGGGTGACAGCTTGAGGCTCTGTCTCAAAAAAAAAAAAAAAAAAAAAAAGAACAATTTCGTGTCAGTAATAACTCACAGTTTTGTATATTAAACTTATATTTTAGCTAACGTATTACATTGAAATTCTTTATCCAATTTAGGTTCTATTCTAGGTGAATTTGAGTTATATAATATTTTCAAAGTAGTTATTAATTCATTCTTAATTCTGTTAAGAATATTTGTGAACTTGCAGATGAGGACGGTGAGACTGTGGTATTGTTATTTTTATTTTCATTACTCAAGCACATACCAGTACATTCTTACTGTAAAGAGTACTAACAGTAAACATATGCCAGGAGCAATATAGAAATTCCCTCTAATTTCACATATGACAGTACCCTATCCCCAGTTTCTTTATCTTCCTCAGAAATGTTAACAATTAGAGGATATGCTTTCACTGCATTTTCATCGTCCTATATATAAAATGAAGATATATTTAGATCACATACTTTTCGAAAATGAAATTACTCACTTCTGTATTAGTCTGTAGTTCTGCAACCTTAGCTATTAATGTCTTATAGATGCTTCTCATAAGTGTATAAAAGGAGGCCTACTTCATTCATGTTTAACAGCTACATAATATTTTGTAGTATAAATTTCTATAGGCAACATTGTAGTGAAAATCCGTATAGAAACATCTTTGTATATAGATAATGAAAACAGTTAAATAGAAGTGAAATTGCTAAATCAAAACAGATGTATATTTAAATTTTTGAAATAGTAGCCGATGGCCAACCAAGAAACCTATATAAATTCACACTATCATTAATAGTATACGAAAGAGCCATTTTCCTCACATATTCCCTAAAACTGGGTATTATCAACTTAATTATTAACTGAAAAATGTAAAAAGAAAAATATTAATTTTGGATTTTTATAATCAGTAGTGACAGTAAACATTTTACTTGTGTTGATTGTTAATTTATGCATATTTTGTGAATTGTCAAATCCACTACTTTCTTTTGGTTTGGTACTGTTTACAACATGAGAGCCCTTCTTCATTTAGACTAGGTCTTATTTCTCTGTTAGATATGTAAAGATTTTCACTGTGGCTTATTTTGAACTCTCATTATAATATTAATTATACTGTGGTTTTATATAATCATAAAAAAAGAAGAAAGAGAGGGACATAACTGTGTTCTACTTGATTATGAATTTGCATCCTGTTTCTGTTATGATTCCCTGGGCATATTTCTCTTTTTAACAAGTCAGAGATCAGAAAAGGTTATCAATAACCATAGCTCTATTTTATCTGATCTATTACTTTGGCCACTACAACAGTAAGGCTTTTAAACAACTTATGTTACTTAATAAGGCTAATAATTTTGTCCTTTTTTGGTATTTTCTTTCAGAGTAACAAAGAGAAATAAAATAAAGCAAAGTTTAAATTCCTTCACTGTGTGCTTGCTTCATCAGCACATATACTAAAATTTTGTCACTGCGCATCATTTATCTAAATAAGAATGAAATGCTCTAAAAAAATGGAGTCAGTTCTGAAATCAGCTGGGCACAGTGGCTCAAGGTTTATTTGAGGATAGGAGTCTGAGATCAGCCTAAGCAACATAGAGGGACCCCATCTCTAAAAAAAATAAAATTTGCAAAAATTAAGCTGGGTGTGGCAGCTCACGCCTGTAAACCTAGCATTCTGGAATGCTGAGGTGGGAATAATGTTTTAGCTCAGGAGTTTGAGACCAGCCTGAGCAAGAGTGACATCCCATCTCTACTAAAAAATAGAAAAATTAGCCAGGAGTTGTGGCTGGCACCTGTGGCCCAAGCTACTCGGGAGGCTGAAGCAAGAAGATCAGCTGAGCCCAAGAATTTGAGGTTGCTATGAGCTAGGACACCACGGCACTCTATCCAGGGCATAGACTGAGACTCTAAAAAAACTTACAAAAATTAAAAAGAAGCTGGGCATGGTGACGCATGGTTGTAGTCCCAGCTACTTGGGAAGCTTAGGTGGAATGACTGCTTAAGCACAGAAGTCTGAAGTTGCACTGAGCTATGATAGCACCACTGCATTTCACCCTCAGTGACACAGTAAGACCCTGTCAATTAATACAACAATGGATAACTCTTCATATGCAAAACAAAGATTTCTATACCATACTGATATGTAAAGTTCTTTAAAAATTTGAGAAATATATGTAGGACAGAGGGATATGTAACATATCCTCCATAACATGTATAACATGACAATAAATAAATTAACTGTGATACATCTGGAACAAGATATTGAGACAATTATATTTTTCCTCCCTCAGGTTTTCCAGATAACATTAATGGTTACTGACGATTTTGCAGGAATAATAGTTAAAACAATACAAAGATGAAATAGTAGTTTCAGGCTCAGCGCCTGTAGCACAGTGGTTGGGGCGCTGGCCACATACACCAGGGCTAGCGGATTCGAACCCAGACCGAGCCTGCTAAACACAAATGACAACAACAACAACAAAAATAGCCGGGCACTGTGGCAAGTGCCTGTAGTCCCAGCTACTTGGGAGGCAAGAGAATCGCTTAAGCCCAAGAGTTTGAGATTGTCGTGAGCTGTGACATCACAGCACTCTACTCAGGGCAACGAGTAAGACTCTGTCTCCAAAAAAAAAAAAAAAGAAAAGAAAAGAAAAGAAATAGTACAGTTTCAAGGGGCTGATGACCATATCATAAAACCAAATAATCTACTTTAGCTTATTTGAAAGGTAATACCAGATACTCACGATCAACCACCAGTGATATTTATTTAATTCAAAAAGAACTAAAGTCTTACTGTTTTCTTCCTACCCACAGGTAGCAGAACTGTTATTCATCTAAGAATACATACTGTGTAGATGACTCCCAGTGAAAAATATTAAAATTATAAAGAAAGTGACCATCTCTATAAATTAAAATAAAGAGGAATACTTATCACCACATGAAGGGTTTGTTTTATTAATTAGGCATTATAAATAATAATTTTTATCTTGTGTTCATAATATTAGACTTAACTTACTTAGATTACTTCCTTTGAAATGCAAATTAAGCTTGTTCATTCACAATAAAGGAAAAGAATCATTATCATAATGCTATTTTCTTAACGACTGGTAAAATTACATTATTATAATCTTTAATTAACTCAATTATTTAATAGCACACATGCACACTCTAAGACAGAAGCCTCAAAGGAAAATAATAATTATGAGAACAAAGGAGCCCATTTTACCTTAGTTCTTCAATTTGTGAAATCCATTTAAGGTAAGCGAGATGCCTTTCAATCTCTTCAATTTGGTCAATCATGGCCCCAAGCTCATCCATCCAGGGCTGTGCATTTAGCAAATGGCTATTAATGGAGCTGAAGAGATGAGTTTCTTGCTCTAGAAACTGATTAAGGAATTGCTTTGATTCTTCTGCATTTTTTAAGGCACTCTGAATTCTTTTAGGAATTTCTGATGAAATTGTAAGTACCTGACCATACCAAAACAAAAGAAGAGTAGCAATTAGATAAAATTTCATAACCGTTTTATTAGTTTATTCCCTTATTTATTTATTTTATTTTTTTGAGACAGAGGTAGATTGCCTTGGTGTCATCGTAACTCACTGCATCCTCAAACTCCTGGGCTCAAGCAATCCTCCTGCCTCAGCCTCCTGAGTAGCCCATACCACCACGTCTGGCTAATTTTTTCTATTTTGGGGGTCTCACTCTTGCTCAGGCTAGTCTTGAACTCTTGAGCTCAAGCAACCTTCTACATCAGCCTCCCACAGTCCTAGGATTACAGGCATGAGCCAACATGTATGTACCACAAATGTGTGTTTTAAAGCAGTGGTCCCAAACCTTTCTGGCACTAGGGACAAGTTTCATGTAAGACAATTTTTCCTACGACCTGGGTTGAGGGGAGGTGGGTGGAGGGAGGAGATGGTCTCAAGATGATCGAGCACATTACATTTATTGTGTACTTTAGTTTTATTATTATTACATTGTAATATATAATGAAACAAAGATAATACTTACCATAATGGAAAATCAGTGGAAGCCTACCCCTGCTCTACCTCAGATCATCAGGCATTAGATTTGCATAAATAGCCACAAGCTAGATCCCTCACAGGTGCAGTTTACAGTAGAGTTCATACTCTTATGAGAATCTATTGCCACCACTGATCTGACAGAAGGTGGGGCTCAGGTGGTGATGTGAACAATCAGGAGTGGCTATAAATACAGATGAGGCTTTGGTCACTGGCATCTGTTGCTCACCTCCTGGTTGTACAGCCTGGTTACCAATAGGCCACCAAGCAGTACAAGTCTGTGGCCATGGGATTGGGGACTGAATTTTTAAAGAAATGAACTAGGCTGGGCATCATGCATGGTAGTTAATGCCTGTAATTTTAATACTCTGGAAGGCCAAGAAAGGATTGCTTTAGTTCAGGCATTCAAGACCAACCTAAGCAAAAGCGAGACCCCCATCTCTATAAAAAAAAATAGAAAAATTAGGAGGGCATGGTGGCAAGCGCCTGGAACTCCACAGTCCCAGCTACTCAGAAGACTGAAGCAGGAGGATCACTTGATCCCAGGAGTTTGATAGAGTGAGCAATGATCAAGCCCACATATCCTGGGAAAAATATAAGCCTCTGTCTCTTTAAAAAAAGAAAAAAAGAAAGAAAGAAAAGAGAAAAAGACAGGCAAGAAATACATTTGTTCTAACAGAACTAAAAATTGACCACTAAATCTTCAAAATAAAGATTTGATATCTTTTTTTTTTTTTTTTTTGAGACAGAGTCTCACATGGCATCACAGATCACAGCAACCTCCAATTCTTGGGCTTAAGCAATTCTCTTGCTTCAGCCTCCCAAGTAGCTGGGACTACAGGCACCCACCACAACACCCAGCTATTTTTTGGTTGTAGCTGTCATTATTGTTTGGCAGGCCCAGGCTGGATTCAAACCTGCCACCTCCAGTGTATGTGGTTGGCGTCCTAGCAGCTGAGCTACAGGTGCTGAGCCAAGATTTGATTTCTTCATTCTGTACCAACCAAACCCAAACATAAAATATTTTTTTGTGTGTGTGTGGCCAGGGCTGGGTTTGAACCCACCACCTCCAGTATATGGGGCCGGTGCCCTACTCCTTTGAACCACAGGCACCGCCCCCAAACATAAAATGTTATATGTGAAGCATACGTGTACATACATATGAGGTCTAACAATTAAGTTCACAAACTTGTCACTGTAACTTTAGTATACATTTTAGTGTTTCACAGTTGTGTTTGTATCAATATGTGGTGGTGTCTTGCTGAGTGGTATTCATTATTGTTGCAAGTTTTTGTGTGCTACTACTAAGAATGGAGAGCATTTAGATTAGAGCAATAATTGAGCCCAAGAGTTCAAAGCTGCAGTCAGCTATTACTGTGCCATTGTACTTGAAGCTGGGTGACAAGGTAAAAAAGGCAAAATAAGGGCTCTAAACATTCGTCAGTTATTTTTTCTTTTTTTTGCAGTTTTCGGCTGGGGCCAGGTTTGAACTCACCACCTCCAGCACATGGTGCCGGCGCCCTACTCCTCTGAGCCACAGGCGCCACCCTTTTTTTTGTTAAGGTAGACAGAGTCTCTCTCACTCTGGCTCCCTGACTAAAGTACCGTGGCATTATAGCTCACAGCAACCTTTAAGTTCTGAAACTTTAGCAATCCTCTTCCCTCAGTTTTCCTATTTTTAATAAAGATGGTGTCTCGGTATTGCTCAGACTGGTCCCGAACTTCTGAGCTCATGCAATCCATTGCCTTCGCCTCCCAGTGTGCTGGGATCACAGGCGTGAGCCACTGCACCCAGCCCCAACAATCCCTTTTTAAATTTGGCAGGAGTGAAAGTGCAATCAGAAACATGTTAGTCCAAGTTTACATGGATTATACCATGAAGAAAATGGTATTGTACAAATGGATTAAACGTTTTTCTGAGGAAAGAAAAAGGTGTCATTGATGAAGAGAGGTCAGGGAAGCCAGGAGTGAGAACTGACAAAAACATTTCAATAATTCTTCAAATTGTGTGTCAAAATCATAGGCTGACTGTGAGAAACATACCAAACCAAGTAAACATCAATAGAGAAATAGGGAAATTTTGGCCATCAACTCATGGCTCTTGCATCATGACAATGAAATAACTGTATTGGAACACCCTCCCTACTCACATGATGACTTTTTCCTTTATCTGAAGATAAAGGAAATATGGAAACAAAGACATTTTTTGACATGCAGGACATGAAGGGTAATATGAGGACAGCTATTGTCCACCTGGATGAGGGCCATTCAAGAAAAAGAGTTCCCAAATTGCTTTGAAGGGTGGACTAGATGCTGGTAATGGGGCATAGCTTCCCAAGGGGAGTACTTCAAAGGCAACCATAGTGATATTAGGAATGAGGTATACAGCACTCCTTCTAGGATTGTTTCAAAAACTTAATTATCAGACCTCATACATGGATAGAGAAGGGCCTATCATACCAGCCCCCAGTAAGGATTTAGGGATCTGCCCTCACAGGCTCAGCATTTTTAAAGGATCCAGCCAAAGGTCAGTTACATGATTTATCTTAAATATTTTCCTTCAAAAGCAAATGAAGACCTGATTATAAAAAGTTGAGCATATGTATTTTGCGAATGTTCTCCAGGTTATTCTGAATTAAGGCCAGACTGAAAGATATTGGTTTGGCAGTAATACCTTTAGATATGGCATTAATTTTTGTTATGGTATATAGGAAAACATATACAAATATTCGGCATCATTACAATATAAATATACAAAGGAATTTTAATTCATTTTAAAATTTGTATTTGCTTTTGTTAGTAACCCTTATTTTTCCTTTTTTACCCTGTCACCCAGCCTCAAGTACAGTGGCACAGACATAGCTAACTGCAACTTTGAACTCTTGGGCTCAAGCAGTCCTCCTACCATAGCCTCTAGTACAGTGGTTCTCAATCTTCCTAATACCACAGCCCTTTAATACAGCTCCTGTGGATTGCGACACCCAATAGAATTTCAATTCAGTCAACACAGATTGGATATGTATTCTGTACCAGGCACTGTGCTAGGGATATAAAGATAAATAAGACATAGCATCTGTCCTTCAGCTTAGTTTGACATGGAAGAGAGATGTAAGAAAATTACTTTAAGCCAGGCGTGGTGGCTCACACCTGTAATCTCAGCACTCTGGGAGGCCAAGGCAGGCAGTTTGCCTGAGCTCTCAGGTTCAAGATCAGCCTGAGCCAGAGTGAAACCCTGCCTCTAAGAATTGCCGGGCGTTGTGGCTGGTGCCTGTAGTCCTAGCTACTTGGGAAGCTGAGGCAGGAGAATTGATTGAGCCCAAGAGTTTGAGATTGCTGTGAGCTATGAATCCATGGCACTCTACCAGGGCAACAAAATGAGACTCTGTCTCAAAAGAAAATTACTTCAACAAAGCCAGTTGAGGTGGCTCACAACTGTAATCATACCACCCTGGGAGCCTGAGGCAGAAGGATTACTTGAGCTCAAGAGCTGGAGACCAGCCTGAACAAGACGGAAACCCCATCTCTACTAAAAAATAGAAAATTTAGCTAGGGGTGTAGTAGTACACACCTGTAGTCTCTGCTACTCAGGAGGAGGAGGCAAGAGGATCACTTGAGCACAGGACTTTGAGGTTGCTGTGAGCTAGGCTGATTGATGCCATGGCACTCTAGCCTGGGCATCAGAGTGAGACTCTGTCTCCAAAAAAATACAAAAAAAGAAAAAAAGAAAAACAATTACTTCAGTGGGATTAACGTGTAGAAGAGATACATTAGATATAATGATGTACTAAGGTAAGTGGTTCTCAAACTTGAATGGGCAGAGGAATCATGGAGAGATCTTGTTATGATGCAAATTTGGACACAGTCTGAAGTAGAGCCCAAAATTCTACATTTCTAACAAGCTCCCACACTGCATTCCACATTCTGCATTTCTAATAAGCTCATTTTCTAAAAGCAAGGTTTTAAGGTACAAGGCAATTCATATGTATTTCCTACAGAATTTTGAAAGGATATTCCAGGCAGAAGAAACAGCTCAGTCATGACCAGAGAATGGCAAAGAGCTAAGGGCATAGAATAGAGTTCAAAGAAATGCAGACTTCAGGGATAAGCCTGGACAGATAGGGAAGACAAGATCACAGGTGGCATCTGGGGCCTTAGAAGAATGTAGACTTCACCCAACAGGCAAAATGAGAAGCCACTAAGAGTTTTTAGTAACAGAGTAATTTAGTTAGACTTGTGATTTAGAAAGGTAATGTGATAACAATTATGTTTAACCCCACATTATTTGTAATAATAAAACTGGAAAGAGCAAAGATGTCCATCAACAAGGACCTGGTTGACTACATTATGGAATATCTATATTTGAATAGTATAGAACCATTAAAAGAGAGAGAGATAAGCTGAGTGCAATGGCTCATACCAGTAATCCTAGTATTTGGGAGGGAGGCCAACACAGGAAAATCCTTTGAGGCCAGGAATTTAAAACCAGCCTGAGCAAGCGCCTGTGTCTACAAAAAATAGAAAAATTGGGCTCAGCACCTGTAGTTTAGCGGATAGGGCGCCGGCCACATACAGCGGAGCTGACAGGTTCAAACCCAGCCCAGGCCTGCCAAACAACGATGACAACTACACCCAAAAAATAGCCAGGCGTTGTGGTGGGTGCCTGTAGTCCCAGCTACTTGGGAGGCTGAGGCAAGAGAATCGCTTAAGCCCAAGAGTTTGAGGTTGCTGTGAGCTGTGATGCCATAGCACTCAACTGAGGGTAACATAGTGAGACTGTTTCAAAAAAAAAAAAGAAAATTATCCAGACATGGTGTGTGGTATGTGCCTGTAATCCCATCTACTCAGAAGGTTAAGGTAGGAGAACTGCTTGAGCCTAGGAGTTTTTTGTGTTTTGTTTTTTTGAGACAGTCTCACTATGTTGCCCTTGGTAGAGTACCATGGCATCACAGCTCACAGCAACCTCAAACTCTTGGACTTAAGTGATTCTCTTGACTCAGCCTCCCAAGTAGCTGGGACTACAGGCGCCCACCACAATGCCCAGTTAAAGCCTAGGAGTTTTGAGGTTCTAGTGGCCCCACTGCATTCTAATTGGGGCAACTCTGATTTGAAGAAAAAACAAAGAAAGATATATATAAACATATAGATATAAATGTAGGGAAACAAGTACTATAGTATAATAACTGCAAAACATTAAGCTACACATAATGTGTTTGGATACGCATAGAAAAAATTTTAACTACCTATAGATCTATGTATTTAATATATTTTCCTATTCACATTTAGTAAAATTTCTGTAAGGAAGAAGAAAGACATTTACTGTGGCAGTAGGAAGAAAACAGATTGGCAAACTATTATCAAATGAAGAATGAAGGCCTAAACTAAGACAGAGGTGGTAGGGGTAGGAAAGAGGTGACTGACCCCAGGAATAATAACAAGGCAGAACTCAGATGACTTGGTGATGAGGTAGAAGAGGAGGAGGGGAATCTATGACTCCTAGGTTTCAGGCAAGCAGATGGTGGTACCATTACCCAAGTTAGAAAAGTGTTTTAAGAAATGGACGGTTTTGGACATAATGAATTAAAGGTTCAATAAGAAACTTCAGCAAAAGATTCTGTGGTCATTAGGGAAACAAGGTGGATTACAGTGGGTCAAAAATGAACATCTAATTAGAACTCGGAGACAGACAATAAAAATGACTTTTTGAAGAAGGCTGACAGTCAAAGGAAAGAACTAACACCTACTAAAAGGTGAGATGGCAGGTGGGACCTGGACCATAAAGTCTGCCTTACCTAGACACTTTGCTGAATGAAGAGGTAAGAATGGCTACAGATATGCTTGTGGAACCTAAGGTAGACCTTTCACTAGGTTCATGCTATTGAATTTATGCTAGCTAGGCCTCAATTTTTTTCTGTTTAGAAAAAAGAAAGGACAGAATGGCCAGGTCAGGTAGGTATCTTGGGGAGAATTTGGAAGAACAGCAGAGGGGAGAAGTGAGGAACGACCTTCCCATGCAAGGATCGCCAGTGGGGCTGAAGACTCAGCTACAGTGGCAGACCACATGCGTGGGTTAGCATCAATCTACTTGTCTGTGTGAATGGAAAAGACAGAGCCAAGCTAAACTTGGAGAGCAGTAGTAGGTAGAGTAGAAAGACAAGATGTGAATGACTTAGGTAAAGGGATGGGAGAACATAAGATGACTGACACCTGGGGATAACATACTCACATACCCACACAGGGTTTACTTAACCTAATTTAGTAGCTATATGATAAAAATGTTTTATCTTTGACACACACCATTGCAAGTAAAGGGGCTCAGTTACTTTTTGGTTAAGATTATATTCTTTGGGCTTTTTAAGAATTAAGTAAAATGTTCATTGTAAAAAGAAAATGTGAAGATTTGTGAAAATATTTAGAAAATAAATCACCTATTAACCACCATTCAGAAATAACTATTATAATGTTACACCTTTTCCATGTTTCCTAAATATATAAGCATTTATAAAAACATGAAATGACAATGTTAAAACATTTTTGTATACCATGAAATTACTGACTTGTAAAAGCACTGTAAGTCATTGTATGAAAAGCTATGTAAAAGGCTGGGTGCGCAGGTGGTGCCTGTGGCTCCAGGAGTAGGGTGCTGGTCCCATATACTGGAGGTGGGTTCAAACCCGACCCCGGCCAAAAACTGCAAAAAAAAAAAAAAAAAAGAAAAGGCCGGGTACAGTGGCTCAAGTCTGTAATTCCAGCACTCTGGGAAGCCAAGGCGGTGGGTTTCCTGAGCTCACCAGTTTAAGACCAGCCTGACCCAGAGCAAGATCACATCTCTAAATATAGCCTGGCGTTGTGGCGGGCACCTGTAGTCCCAGCTACTTGAGAGGTTGAGGCAAGATGATCACTTCAGCCCAAAAGTTTGAGGTTGCTGTGAGCTACGACACCATAACACTCTACCAAGGGTGAGAAACTGAGACTCTGTCTCAAAAGAAAAAGAAAGAAAAGAAAAGCTATGTAAAATGTTAGCTCTCATGTTTTCAAGACATGAATTATATCAGTAGGAACTTTATCTTTTACGAAATTTGTAAAACAAGTCCTTAAAACCATTTAAACAGTTTTAAATGATTAGACTATTTGTCTAATACTATGTTCACATTATACTTCAAGTATAGTACTTGATACTACTATTTCACTGAATTAATACTTGCCTGTTCTTCTAATTGCAGTTTACTTTCTGCCATCTGTTCTACGAGTTTATCAAGTTTCTTTAAGGACTGAAGGTCATTTCCAACTTCCTTTTCTATGAATGCAGACACATAAGAAGGGAGATCACCATTATCTGTACCTT
>CAUYRH010023043.1:0-16075 GCA_963574655.1 Perodicticus potto | reverse complement strand
AGGAAACCCACCCTAGGGTTTAAATTCTCAGGGCAAGGCATTTTCTCAGTTATTGTATGAAGACATTTGTATTCTGCATTTAGTAAGGTTCGCCTAAGATGCACCGTAGGTATGGCCCCATCATTTACCCTCCCTCCACCCATCCTTCCTCCTCACATTCATTTTTTGGTTGTTTTTCTTCCTTTCCTAAATGCTTCCTATTAAACTTTCACTTGAGTTTTATCTTTCTTGAACACCTTGCAATTTTTACCCATTTCTAAGATAATTTTTTCAGCTCTTTCATCTCTTTCCTGAATTCAATCAACTCTTTTTTCAGTTCTTACTGGAGTTTTTTATCCTTTTTTGAATTTATAATTCAGGGTGGTTGTTCATATCTTTAAATGCTTCTTTGAGTGCACTTAACTGCATTTGGAATAAATGTCGTCTTTGGGGTTTTGCTGCATCATAATTGTTTTTCAGGGGGAGTTACTTCCCTTTGTGTGTGTTGGTTTTTGTTTCTTGATTTGCAATAACTGTACAGATCTGTTAATTTTGTTCCTGTTCATGTTTGTGCTCTTGGAGTGTTTTATAGGATTTCAAGTTCAATGGCACCCTCTTCTGTCAATATATCAAAGTCCAGATAATTTAATAGACTGTTTTGTTTTGGTGGTAGGCAAAAATGTGCCCTCCCAGTTTTTGGTTCTCTTTTCTATTGTAAGGCCCTAAATATTTCCCTCTTTTACCACCCAATTTCCAAAGGATACTTTTCCTTTCTTTTTTGCCTTTTTCTCTCCCCAAAGCTGAGCATTTTGAAGGACACCTTTCAAACTGGACATACTTTTAAGTTCATTTCCTAGTTGGTGCTCTGACCTACTTGAACTTTTTTGTTATTGTTTTTAAGACTTAGTATGGAGTTAGTCTTCTTGACGGTGGTTTAGATAAACCCTGGGTGCTGTCGCCTGCCCCTCCTCTCTCTTCCCTGTGTGTGGCTCAGTCTGCCTTTGTCCGTAGAGCGGGCAGGGGAGGGAGCATGGGGCCTGGGTGCTACAGGGGGACATTCTTTCTCTTTTTGCTTATGGTAATGTTGAAGTTTGGGCATTCTCTATTTTTATGCAGAGGTCATAGTTTTTGTGTAGTTTTACTTTTTCCTTCTTATTGTTCTGTATTGTTTTTTAAGGAAATTTTGAAAGGTAAGAACCGAGGTGACAGGCATCAACTTCAGCTACCTAGAAGTTTATAATTGTTTGAAATGCATCAGAATTTGTATCCTACTTCCACAAATCTAAGAAGCACATTTTTCACATTTAACATTCTAAGAAGTGCATTTTACACAGATGGTACCTCACACCTGAGTTTGCACAGGCTCCTGACTGGTCTTGGGGGGCATTCCCAGCAGGTCTCCTGCTTGGCGCTGTGATCACTGATGCTGCCATGACCTTGCTTATGAGCGTGCCCCGCTACGCAGAAGCACTCAGTCTCCACGGCGTTTACGTCTGGGCTAGAAGTGCCCCAGTTACAAAGCTGTGCGCAGATCCAACATTAATGTATGATGCAAATGTTTTCCAAAGAGCATGTCCTGTTTACACTCCCAGCAGTATTTTTTGAGACTTTCCATTGTTCCACATTTTCACCAACACTGGGGATCAAATTTTCAGCCAATCATCAAAGTTTTAGCCAGTCTGGTGGTGCTATTATCATATTATAGTATTTATTTACACTTTTGCAATTAAATAATGATGAAGTTGAATATATTTTTATTTCCCTTTGGCAATTTAGTACCTTCTGTGGTGGGGTACTTGTTCAAACAGGCTACATACATTTCTACTGCCGTGTACAACCACTGGTTTCCATGCCCTGGCTCACTCCAAGGTTCATTATTCCTTTGCCTTCCTTTTATTCATGTAAACATATTCCTAAGAGTAATTTTCATAATTTCATATAAAATATTTTTATAAACACTATAATTTTTATATTTTCATATAAAGGGTATCATGTTGCTCATATTGGCTGAAGGTTTCCATTTGCCTAATATTAATATAGTTTTCTTGAGTTCCATTGTTTAATATTATATCTGCACTAATATTAATAGAGCAATGCCAGGGTATTTTTTTTAAAGTATTGCACAGTGTGCTCTTTCCATGTATCTCTACATTCTTTTGTTTTCTTAGACATGTCTTTGTAAACAACATTTAATCTTAAATAGCCTGCCAATCTTTGTTTTAATTGAAGAACTTATTTCATTTACACGTAATATAATTGTCAATATGTATGGGATGGAATTTAGCACCTTTGCTTTCTTTCCAGAACCCCTCAAAAATAAAAAAGAACCTTAAAAATCTTCAGTTGAATTAACACACTGCCAACTTTAATACCTTTGTTTATTTTAATTCTGTGTTTTTTAATCTCACAAGTAAATATTGATTTAGAACTGCCCACATTTCACTCCTTTTACTTCATTCCTTTTAAAAACTCTCACCTCCCACCTGAGAACATTTCCTTCTAGCCTAACCCACATCCTCCAGAATTCCCTTTAGTTTAGGTCTACTGTTAACACATGCTCTCAGTTTTGCCTGAATTTTTCTTTATTTTACCCTTGATCGTGAAAGACATTTTCACTTGGTATAGAATTCTGGGTTGGCAATTATTTTCTTTTACCATACTAAATGGCATTTTCACTGGGTATAGAATTCTGGGTTGACAGTTATTTTCTTTCACCACACCTAGATGACTTTTTCACTGGGTATAGAATTCTGGGTTAGCAATTATTTTCTTTCACCACATCTAGATGACATTTTCACTGGGTATAGAATTCTGGGTTGGCAGTTATTTTCTTTCACCACACCTAGATGACTTTTTCACTGGGTATAAAATTCTGGGTTGGCAGTTATTTTCTTTCACCACACCTAGATGACATTTCACTGGCTTGTGGCTTCCTTTGCTATGGTTGAGAAGTCAGCTGTCAATCTGACTTGCTCTTTTGAAGGTACTATTGTATTTTATGCTGTGACCGGTGTTTACAGTATTCGCTTTGTGGTATTTGTTGTTTTGTTTTGCTTTGTTTCTTTGTGTGACGTGTCACCATGATATGTCTAGGAAAGAATTTATTTTTGTTCATCCTGTCTTAAATTCTTATTCTGGAATATTCTGGTTCTGGAAAAATCCCAGCCATTTTCTCACCACATAGTGCTTCTCCTGCATTCTCTCTCACCTTCCTTCCAAGGCACTGATTAGACTTGTTAAATAGCTCACTATATCCTCTATTTTAATATCACTCAGAATCCTATCAGAAAAAAGATAACACACTCAACCTGGCTGATGTGACAAAAGGTTAATAGAAGAACTATTTGGCAAGGGCAAAGTTTAATGTGACTGATAAGGCAAGGACCAGTCCCTTGGGGATAGTAACAATGCTGAGTCATTACTACCTTCCAGACATAAAGGGGCAGGGATTAGGAGTTGATCCAGAACTGAGAGGGGATGTCTTTATGGAGAGGCCACATCACAAATGGACACAGCTACCCTTTGGCCATAGCAGAGAGGGATCCTGAGGTATAAGACCCTGACTTCACTCCCACCTTCCATCCTTCCAATGTTTGCCATTAGCTAAATAAACTAGAAGCCAGAGAGCAAGAGAGCCTCTCAATGCAGTCTGTATAGGTCCTGGGGTACAGGGCAGGACAGGAAATGACAGAGGTTAGATCCAAAGAAGCAAACAGAAAACTTCAGCACAATTTCTTATCTCTCTTCTGCTTTCCCATATTTGCGTCCTCAGTGCTGAATTCTGAATAATTTCTTTTGACCTATCTTCCAGTTCACTAATTCTACCTCAACCACATGTAATCTGATGTTAAACTTATTCATTGAGTTTTTAACTTCAGATTTGTTATTTTTCATTTCTAAAATTTCTCTTTCGTTCTTTTTCTAATCTTCTATTATCATTTGTAGAACCAATTCCCTGGAGACATTTTTAAGCTTATCTTTTATTTCTTTATTCATAATCAAATAATTGCTTTGTACTTCTACTTCATGTCTGATGGTTCTAATTGTCGGGCACCAATTATCTGCTGTTCTTGCTGAATGTCACCTATGGAGTCTTGCTTCTTTGCATGTCTGATTATTTTGTCTATGTCCTGCATGTTGTTTTTTTAAGGGGGGCAGTAGGAATAATTTGAGGCCTATAATGAAGATATTTTCCTCCACAGGGAATTTGTGTTTGCCCTTGAAACCACCTAAGGCCACTTGAGCCCAAGAATATCTTAAGCCATATCCAATGCTTGAGATCCCATAGACGTCCCCAGGCAATCAAATCTGGCTGAAATTCACCAGGTTTGGGCACATATATCTACTTGAGCATCCCCCTGGGAGGGTCTCCTGTTAGATTAACCACCTCTCCAAGTCTCTGAGCTTTAATGTCTGCCCCCTTAATCCCACAAACCTGTCAAAACAAAGGATTTGATTTTCCAGGAATGTAAAATGCCCTCAAGGCATCAGTAGTTTTCTTGTCCCCTACCTCTCAGGGTCATCATATTCCCCACACATTGGCTTTGCAATTCCTATAGTCTTATCATCTCTTTAACACTTTGATAGGACCCTTGTTTATATTTTCTCCAGCCTTTTTTAGTGGTTTTCAGTGGATGAACTGATTCAAGTAACTTAGTGCACCATTACTAGAAGACAGGTGTCTTCTCATTTCTTTTTTTTTTTATTAAATCATAACTGTGTACATTGATGCAATCATGGGTACAATGTGCTGGTTTCATATGCAATCTGAAATATTTTCATCAAACTGGTTAACATAGTATTCATGGCATTTTCTTAGTTATTATGTTTAGACCTTTATATTCTGCATTCAGTAAGTTTCACCTGTACCCTTCTAAGATGTACTGTAGGTGTGATCCCACCAATTACCCTCCCTCCACATTTATTTTTAACAGATTTATTGAGATATAACTCACATACTGTACAATTTTTCCATTTAAAGCATATAACTTAATGATTTTGGTATATCACATTATTAATTTATTTATAGTAAAATATGTGTAACATAAAATTTACCATTTCAACTACTTGTAAGTGTACAACTCAGTGGTATTAATTATATTTACAAGTATTGCACAACTATCACCACTATCTAATTCTAAAAGTTTATCACTCCAAACAGAAACTCTGTAACCATTAAACAATAACGCCCTATTCTCCCCTCTCCCCAGCCCCTGATAACCTCTTGTCTACTTTTTGTCTTTAGAATTTGCCTCTTCTAGATATTTCATGTACGTTTCATGTACGTAGAACCATATGACATTTGTCCTTTGTGGTCTGGATTCTCTGCATTGGCATGTTTTCAAGGGTCATCCATGCTACAGCATGTTTCAGAACTTCATTCCTTTTTCTGGCTAAATAATATTCCATTGTATGTACAGACAATGTTCTGTGTATCCATTCATCTGCTGGTGGACACTTGGTTTGTTTCTACCTTTCGGCTGTTGTGAACAACACTGCTGTCAACATTGGTATCCACGTCTGTGTCCCTTCTCTCAGTTATATTGGGCGTATCCCTAGGAGTGACATTGCCAGCCATATGGTAGTAGTATGCTTAGCATGTTGAGGAGTGGCCACACATCTTCCCCAGCAGCTGCACCATTTCATATCTCCACCACCCACATACGAGGGCTTCAGCTTCTTCACATCCTCACCAACACTTGCTTTTTTTTTCATTTTGGACTATAGCCATCCTAGTAGGTGTGAAGTGACATATTGTGGTTTTGATTTGCATTTCCCTGATGACAAATGATGTTGAGCAGCTTTTCGTGTGCTTTTCGGCCATTCGTTTATCCTTTTTGGAGAAAGGTTTATTTAAGCCCTTCCTCCATTTTTGAATTGGGTTGTTTATCTTTTTGTTGTGAGTCGTGGTTCTTATTTCTTCTTAAACCCACTTATAACTTTCTCCACTACCACTACAATAAAACCCTTCTTGTCAAGGTAGCCAGTACCCTCACATTGCTAAGTCTAATGGTCAGTTCTTTGTCTTCACCAAACATGACCTATCAGCAGAATCTGACCCAGCTGGTTAGCCTCCCCTCCTGGGAACACTTTTCTGCCCCTGCTTCCAGGAGCCCACACCCCTGCCTCCCTGGCTGCTCTGCTCAGTCTCCTGTGCTACTGCCGCCTCTCTTCACCTCTCTATTTCTTGGCCCTGAGGGGTTAAGACTACACCTTGGAATCTCCTAGAGGCCTCTGAGCTGTTGTGCCCACCCAGCCATGGGTCAAATGGGCATAGTATGGCTTCACAGGGCCTTAAGGATGGGGGCTCTGAGTCTGTCTTAAAACAAGTGTGGGGGCTCATTCAGCTACCTCACTACAACCCTCCTAGCCCCCACCCCATCACTCCAGGATCCCTCCTGCCCCACAAGCACCCCTTACCCATAAGTCAATCCCAAAGACCATTTAGGGCAAAAGACAGCTATCATGGTCACCAACATCTCGGGGCATCCCTTCTGTTCCCTCACCAGGCAAAAAGACCACAGCACTGCACACACCTGACTGCCAGTCCCGTCCCCAGTCACAAGGCAGGGCCTTGATCAAAGCAAGCCTTCTTTCTCTGGTCCTCAGTCTCCCCATTTGCCAAATGGCACAGGGACACTGTACAGACTATAAGCTCTAAGCATGTATTGTGGTGAAGCAGGTTGGGAGAGAGGACCTGGACCCCCACAAGCCCAAGACCAGGAGGGAGGAGTAGTCAAGGAAGGCTTCTAGAAAGAGGTGACTGTGCTGAGCCCTAAAGACTGAGTGGGAAGTAGCCAGTGATGGAATGCTCTAGGCATAAGGTCTGTGGGTATGGAGGCCCCTAGGCAGGAGAACATGGGGAAAGTCAGGCAGAGCTATAGGTCAGAGCGCCTGGGGTGGAGGTGATGGCTTTGCAGATGGCTAGAGCTCTGGCTGCAGTGCCTGGGAGCAGTGGAAGGTGACAAGCAGTTTTGCAGTGAATACAGAGGGCCAGATTAGAGAACGCTTAATCAAGGTGAAGAGGAGAAGGGGAGATCTTAAAACCAGGAAGACCCAGGAAGCAGCTGGTGTGGACAAGAGAGAGGCGGGAACCAGGGGCCACCCATCCCCAGGCAGCTTCTGTCCAGCCCTAACCCCATTCTCCTTCCCCACCAACCCCCAGTACTCTTGTCCACCCCTTAGCCCCCACCCATCAAGGTCCAGCTCAGGGCCCAGCCCCTGCCCCAGGCTGCCTGCTCCCAGCACCCATGTCATGGTGGCTTGCTGTCATGGCTGAGCTACGCAGACCCAAGCTCAGCCCTACTGTCAATGCCCGTCTCTACCCACAGCAATGCCTTCCAGTTGTGGAAAGCTCTGGGGACCGAGCAGCCGGTGAGCCACCTAGTACTGGCCATACTGCTGGCCTGGCTGCAGCAGCGGCCCCTGCCCACCAGTGCTAGTGACAGTGGACACAAGGAAAAGACCTACCTGCGCTCGCTGGCTGTGAGTGTCTGCCGCCACCCCTGGGCCCTGACTCAGTCCATGTTCAGACTTGAAAATCCACTGTGTGCCAGACCGCAGAAAGGGGAGCCCCATATCCAGGCTACAGAAGCACAGCCTGGCCCCAGTCTGGAGGAAACAGCACTGGGGCAGGCCAGTGGAATGATTGCACAGGCCCTAGGGCCAGCCCTCACTTCCTGGCCAAGGCTCCACCCCTTCTGTGAATCAGGATGGTGCATCAGTACCAGGGGGCTGGGAAGGGGTCAGTCGTGTGGTCATCTTCGGAGGAGGGCTTCAGATAGAGGGAAGGGCATGAGAGACTTGAAGCCCCACCCCCATGCCTGAGCTCAGGGGGGTCCTAAGGGCTGCCTCCTACAGCTCCCCTCCTGTAGGAATCCACACACAGTCCCAACCCTGCTTACATGCCCCCAGAGCAAGGAGCTCACCTCCTAAGGCATCCTCACCTGATCCCCTTGGCTGGACTGCCAAGGCAGCACCTGTGCCTCCAACCCTGTTTAGAAGTTTCTAGGCTGAGTCCTTGCCCCAAAAGTCCCCTAAGCAGAGGCCCAGAGCCCACAGACCCCCTACCTGCAACCCCCAGACAGGCTGCTGCCTATGTCAGGGTGTGATGATGACTGAACAAAGACAGCAAGAGGGAGCATTCCTCCCCTATCCCTACTCTCACCTCAGCAAAGCAGTGCAGGGGTCAGACCGACTGGGTGGCAGGAGGGTGACCCTCCCTGCAGCCACTATGTCCCCAGCCCTGCCCGGCCTTATCCCTGCTCAGTGCTGCTCCCATCCTGAGAACACGCCAGACTGAGGGCCTCCTTGGGCCTGGAGGCTGTGCCTGACTCTGCCCTCCAAGGGCTTAGCCATGTGTCAGGCACATTGCTAAGGGGACAGTGGGACCCAGAGGCAGGATGTCACTTTCAGGGCGACTAAGTGGAGGGGCAAGACACCAAGCTGCTCACCCCTCAGACAGTAGCCAAGTGCAGAGCAGGTGGCAGAGTCCCTGGGCTGTGGCAGGAGGTCTGCGGGATGTGGGTCAGGCCACATCCCAAGAAGACAGCAGGGAGGAGGCGCTGTCAAGCAGCAGTGACCACAGTGGCACGTCCAGAAAATGCCAGAAAGGGCCGGGCCCTCAGGCGAAGGATATCGTCTGGGCACCTGACTTAGGTTTTGCAGAGCAGCAAATAAGCGCCCCAGTCCCTTAGTGGGCGGAAGCCTCACCCCACCCCTCCTGCCTCAACAGGCCATGAACACACTGCATGAGCTGCAGTTTGCCCGGGAGTTCAAGAGCGCGGTGCAAGAGGCCTACCCTGAGCTCCTGCTAGCCCTTCTCACACAGATGCACTACATCCTGGAGCTGGACCTGCCCCCAGAGACCCTGCCCAGGGAGGAGGCCCAGGAGACGGCCCCACCTGGCCCGCAGAGGTAAGGCCCCCTGCGCTGCAGGAATGCCCAGGCAAAGACAGAGCCTTTAGGGCTGAGTAAGACCCCGGGAACTCATGGCCTCAAGCAAGTCTGAAGTCAAGTTGACAGCAGGGCATGCCCCTCTGAACCCTGTGGGGAGGTCCTCCCTGGCTTCCTCCTGCTCTGCTGTCTCCCAGCAATCTTGGGTGTTCCTTGGCATGAAGCCCCCTTGTCACCTGACTTTCCCCTTTGTGTGCCTGTGTCTCGATTTTCCCTTTCGACAAGGACACTGTGACTGGATTACAGCCCACCCTAATGACCTCATATTAACTTTATGACATCTGCAAAGACCTTATTTCCAAATAAGTACCTGTGGTTGACTTCTAAGGGGACACAGTTCAACCCCAAACAGTCATGACCCCAAACACTGTCCAGGGCCAGGGTCAGTATGGACAGCCAAAAGGGCCAGCATGTCCCAGCCACTCATCACCCAAGGCAGAGACAGTGTCACTACCATACAGGGACCACATAGGGGCAGAACTTACAGACAGGAGCCATACAATGCACTGAGTCTTACCCCAGTATACCCCTCATAAAGATTCTCGAGAAGAATGTCATCTCCCCCATTTCAAAGATGAGTCACGTGAGGCTCAGAGTAGGTCGTGGCTTCCCCTGAGCCACATGGCACGAGCATGTGAAGCTGGCCTCGACAGCACCTACAGGTGCAGACACCTTTCCAGGTCCTCTCGAGCATTTCACTGGACCCTAGCACGTGTTTGTGCCGACCTCATGAATGGTCACCTGTCCCATCTGCCACATTCAGGACACAGTCAAGCTGGGTGTTTTCATCTTCTCTCTGCACCAGCTCATATTTCCAGAACTCCAACAAGCCAAGTCTTTAAAAACCACTGGGGCCAACTCTTTTCATTTGTTTGTATTATGATGTGCTTCACGCAATTTGTCAGTTTTAACAGCTCTCCCCAAGGCAAATGACTAAAAAAAATGTCACTTCTTCTCATCTTGCCCCTGAATTCAAATGTGCATAAAGTTCCTTTTTTATTCAGATCAACCATGCAAAATGCATGAATCTTCCCTAATAAGCTAATAAACGCTCCCCGCCCTGAACGTGGGAGGGTTGGGAGAGAGCAGCAGGAATCCTCCCGCTTCTCTCCCTCCTGGATATTTCTCCCTGGCTCCTCCACCTCTCCCACAGGCCTGTGCTCACCTGTGACCTTGCTGAGGCCTCCCCGGCCACCCCAACACAGCAGATTGCGCCCCCCACCACTCAGGGACTCCCCCAGAGAGTCACCACCTCACATCTGTTGGATGTGAGCATTTACCTGCCTTACTGCCTGCACCCAGAGACCAGAAGGTGCTGGGGAGCAAGGACGCCATCTGTCTCTCTCAGGCTTTCCCCCCACAGCACAGACGTCTGTCTGTCTCTCTCGGTCTCCCCCATAAATCGGGGGCATCTGTCTGTCTCTCGGGTGCCACCATACAGCAGGAGCATCTGTCTCTCTCAAGCTCCCTCATGGGGGGAGGCCATCTGTCTGTCACCCGAGCTCCCCCACACAGCAGAGGCATCTCTCTGTTGCTTCCAGGGCCTGTGAGTCACTTTGTGCCCAAGCCTGGCTGGATGGAGATGTCCATGTCTAGCGTCCCTTCGTACCAGCACCCCCTGCTTGCACAGCCACAGCTGCAGGAGAAACTCTCCCCTAGGCATGGTCCTCTGCCTCTACCTGGCCCACCTTGGGTCACATGTTCAGCTCTGAGCCAATCATCTTGACCACAGCTGCCTGTGAGGCTCTGATTGGCCAGGCCTGACTCCCCTGCCCTACCTGGAGCTGCACTGGGCCAGGGTATCTCTTCCCCGCCCAAGGGGCCAAGGTGCTGGGCAGGTGACAGCAGCCACTCCAGCCATCAGGGTAGATGGGAGGCTGGGCTTGTCAGAACAATATTACCCAGGTGTGTGGCAGTGCCCCAGGGCCTGAAACTGTATGCCAGGCTGTCGTGACTCCGTTCAGGAAACGGGGGCTGAGGGGATCTGGACAACCCCTGCTGAGGCATCTACTGTCTCTGTGGTGCCCCAGCAAGGCGGTGTTGTCACAGGACTGGGGCAGCCAGGGGAATCTCCGGGCATGGTGGTACTAGGCCTGGGCGCCGGAGGGTGCTGATGTCCTGCTCGGCTGGGCCAGCCCCTGGGACCAGCCAGTGGGGATTGGGCAGGGCCCTCGCCTCCTTGCTGCCAGCCCTGCCCAGTGGCCTCTCCCTCTGCTTTGCTCCTCTCACTAGCAAAGCCCTTTTCCTCAGAGATTTGTCCCGTAGGGGTCAGTTCTCAGCTGGGTCTTCTCCCGCCCATCACCCTCCTGCCCACAAAGGACCTCTTGTTCTCCCACTTCACCCATCGTGGGCTGTCGCTCTCCAGTTCTCATGGGGCACCTCACTTCTCTTTATTTCAAGGGCAATCCACATCCTCACCCTCGGTCATCTTGAGTGTTTCCCTCTGTCCCTGGGCCAACAGGCAAAGGCTTGTGATAGAAAGAGGAGGAGGCCGGCGCGGTTGCTCCCGCCTGTAATCCCAGCACTCTGGGAGGCCGAGGCCGGCAGATCTCCTGAGCTCACAGATTTGAGACCAGCCTGAGCAAGCGCAAGACCCTGTCTCTAAAAAATAGCCGGGCGTTGTCCAAGGCACCTGGAGTCCCAGGTACTTGGGAGGCTTGAGGCAAGAGAATCACTTAAGCCCAAGAGATTGCTGTGAGCTATGATGCCACAGCACTCTACCAAGTGTGACAAAGTGAGACTCTGTCTCAAAAAAAAAAAAAAAGAAAGAAAAGAAATGTTGGCAAAGATGTGGAGAAACTGGAATCCTTGTAAACTGCTAGTGGGAGATTCCTTAAAAAATTAAATATAGAATTACCATATGACTCAATAATTCCACTTCTGACTTTCTACTCAAAAGAATTGCAAGCAGGCACCTGGAACAGATATTCACACACCCTTGTTCATAGCAGCATGGAAGTTGGTGGAAGCAGGTGAAAGCAAGCCAGCTGCCCACCAATGGACGACTGCACGGACAAAATGCACCGTGCACACGCTTTTCCAGCCTTAAGAAGAAAGGAAATTCTGACACAGGCTGCATCTTGGATGAACCTGGAGGGCATTCTGACAAGTGAAACAAGCCAGCCACCAAAGAGCGAAGACTGTATGATTCCATTTACATGAGGTCCCTAGAAAAGTCAAATTCATAGACAAAAAGTAGAATGGAGGGTGTCAGGGGCCAGAGGAGGATGGGATGGGAGATAGTGTTTAATGGGGTTCAGTTTGGGAAGATGAAACAGTTCTGGAGACAGATGGTGGTGATGTTGGCACAATATTATGAATGTGCTTAATGTCACTGAACTGTATACTTAAAATGGTCAATCGTATGCAATGAGTATTTTACCACAATTTAAAATAAAGTAAAAGCAGAAGAGGCAGAGACAGTTGGGGGGGCACTAGAGAGGTGAGAGGCTGGGGTCTGACCGGCCTCAGGGAGCAAACGGCTTCCCCATCTTTCTCAAGAGCCTTTGCCCTCTGCAGGGTCAGGGCTGGGGAAGAGGAATTGGTTGAGTTCAGGGCAGCATCACTGGGATGCCCAAGTATTCAAAGAGGCTGAAGGAAGGGCAGGGCTTTGGGACCAGGAGGAGCAGAAGATAGTCCCACTGTGGCAAGGTGTGGGCCGAAGAGCTCCGTCTTCATCCATCTCAGGCCCCCTGTGGATTTGGAGTGACACATGTTCCTGGGCACGGCTCAAGGGTCACACTCTAGGGTGGTTTTCCATTATCAGGATCTGAAGGGGGGGTGTGATTCACCCCAAGTTTGGGCAGGGATTCTCAAGAATGCTCAAATCAGCTGAAAGTTATCTTTCTGGAGCCCTGCTATGGCTGCAAGGACAAAGCAATCCTGAAGGACAAGGAATCCTGAGGCCAGAGGACCAGAGCTTCCCGAGTCCTCACAGAGTGAGCCAAGTCCCTTCTGAAAGCCATCATCACTTTGTGGCTAAGGCCAATGACCTGGAAAATGCTCCCCTTTCTATGGTACAGCTTAGGGCAAGAGGACAAGCCAGTGGGCATTTGGATTGGCACCACTGAGGACTTTCACGAAATGGCATTTCACGTCTTGATGCTCAGTTTTGCAAATCTGTTTGCCTGGTCCAAGCTGACACCTCCTTCCAGGACGTGCTGACACATCCAGGGCAGTGCGCTCACAGCAACCAGGCATGGGTGGCCGGAACAGGGACAGGCTGGAACTGCCCTGGCTGCACTCAGTGCCTGGGACAGCACCGGAACTGTGACAGTGACATCGATTTATAGGTTTGAAGCCAGGGCCTGGCTTGACTCCACTTCTGTGCCTTGGCCAGTCTGTGTGATAGGACACATCCCCTCTATAGACGGCTTCTTGGTTTATGGCAGTGGAGCGGCAGAAAAGAGCCGCCTGAGACAGGGCAGGTGAGCACCTCACATGGCTACACCATCCGCCATCTACACTGTTCTTTCTCCATCACACACACACGTGTGGCTACTGCAACAGATTCCTCTGTGTCCTCTGAGAGCAGAAGGCCTGCCCAGGAATGGCATATGGACCCACTCTGGGTTCCTCACTGCCATACACCCCAGCCCCTACTCCCTTCTGGCTGCTCCCCTCCACACTCCTCACCCTCATCTATGAGTCACTACCCTTGAGGCTCAACCTCATCCTCTCCACCTTATGACTTGGGAGATCACTGGTGTCCAGATAGCTCCACAGCTCTGTCTCCAGTCCATAAATCCAGCTGCGGGTACAAGGACCACCTCCTCTACAAGGCTCCATGAGCACCTCACCAGGTGCCAAACCCATGCTGAGCCTCACATGATAACTGGTCCTTCCACTCCTGTCTTGGCCAAGCAAGGCCCAAGGTTTGGGTGGGCTCCTGCTGCTCCCCTCCATGTCCTAGGCCCCAACATCTCGTGTTGAATGAGGGCAAGGATGAGCCGGCCCCAGGGAGGTATCAAGACATCACACCCTAGAGCCAGGGCAGGAGCTGGAAGACACCTTTCTATTTGGGGCACTGGGTGACCTTCCCAGGTGCAGGAGAGGCCCAGATAGATGCTCATGGCCATGGGCAGACCCTATCCGCCTCTTCTTGACCACAGCACATCACTAGAGGCACTGAAGAGCCTGCTGTCCACCACAGGACACTGGCATGACTTCGCCCATCTGGAGCTGCAGGGCGCCTGGAAGCTCTTTGACACCATCCACACCTACCCGAAGGGTGTGTGCCTCCTTGCCAGGTATGGGTGGGGTGAAGGCAGGCGGCGGGATCCTCAGGGGCTGGAGTATGGACAGCAGAGATGGAGCCTGGGGCCTCTGCAGCAATTCTCAGGCCCCTGGGCCTGCCTGTGAGCACCAACACTGGGATCCACACGCATGCACACAGCGGCCTCCAGGTGACTCCCCCAGCCCTCACCCTAGCCTGGACCTCCTGGGGACCAGGGGCTTTACTTGGCTCTCTGTCCCTCCCATGTTGAGCCCAGGAATGGGCAGCCAGGGGACAGGAGGGGCATGGAAACAGGCTCAAAGAGTCGCCTATCCACATCAGGACACTCCTGGCCATTGGCCCCCTAGGTTGGGTGGTAATGGGAGGGTGGGCTCAGGGCAGTGACCACAAGCCCAGGCCCTGTCCCCCAGGGCCATGGTGCAGAGCCACTGCAAGCAGATCAAGGCAGTGCTCAACCAGCTGCTGCCCAGCCTGCGGAGCCAGCAGGAGCGGGAGAGGAAGGCGGCCATCCTTATCCTGACTGAGGTAGGGGTGCAGCGGGCCTAAGGCCCATCCTCTAACCTCCTTAACACCCCAGCAGAACCCACAGCAGATCCCACCCCAAGCTGGGTGGGGGCCCCCAGGCAGCCCCCGCACAGCCCAGCCTTCCTGCTCTGGGTTCTGCATGGTGGCCAGTGTCCTGGGCTCCTGGCTTTTCCCCCAGCTCTCAGGCCCCTCTTAGCCTGCAGCCTCAGGGAACCTGCCTGTCTGCTCCTCCTTCACTGGCACAACCCCTGTAGAGTTGAAGCAGCACTGAAGATTCAAGCAGACCTGCACTCAAATTTCAGCCCTATCCTGCGCTGTCGGGAGGAGTGGGGAGGAGGTGCAGGAGCCGGCCACACGTGGCAGAGTGGCTAGCTTTGCAGCTGCCGACTCTGAGCAGTGGCAGGGCTGCGGGCAGGGCAGCTGAGCAGTGGCAGCTGTGTGTGTCCTCTGCATACTGACAGCAGTCAGGGGAACCCGAGTCAGCCTCGTGCTGCCCCACCCCTCCAGCAGGGTTGCCTGGGCTCCCCTCCCAAGGCTCTATCCCCCAGTATCCCCTGAGCCAGTCTACTGACATAAGTTGGCCCCAGCCGGCTCTGTGACCTTAGGCGAGGCCCACTGCCTTTCTGGGCCTCAGTTTCCCCAGATGTATACTGAAAGGTTGGACTAAGTAGGTTTCAAATACCCGTTAACTAAGACGCCCAGAAGGACTGAACACCCACCCTCCCCAGTCCTCACCCAGACCCTATTCCTCGAGCCCTACCCCTCAAGACGTACACAGGTTCCCCAGAAAGGGGACTAAGCGTGACCATCTGCCCCCTGGGGCCCACCCCAGTTCCTCTACAGCCCTGCCCTCCTGGAGGTCCTCCCCCAACAGGCTGCTCTGACGGTGCTGGGGCAAGGCCTTAGGGACCCCAGCCGCGAGGTCCGTGTGCTGAGCCTGCAGGGCCTGGGGAACATCCTCTTCTGCCCGGAGAAGGTAAGGGCCGCTGGTGCACATCCCCCACCCGACAGAGCGGCCAGATGCTCCGGTGTGGACGAGGCCACTGGGCGGGAACCCCAGTTTCATCACAACTTCAGTGTGGCTTAGGACTCCCGACCCCACCTCTCTGAGCCTGTTTCCTCATCTATAAAATAGGGCAGGTTATGGGAGGGGTCGAAGTTTCTATTCCCTGGGGACATCTCCTCCACACACACTAGGGAACTGCCAGGTGACCCCCAAGCCTGGCCCAGAGGGAGCTTTCTCTGAGGCTCCTGCGGCTGGGTCCTCATGTCGTTGTTGACTTGTCTGTCCGTTCCCAGCCAATCTCACCTGTCACCACAACCACCCACACCCCATAATGAGCAGCTGCCTTTGGGGATCTGGCCTTGCCCCACCCACAG
>CAUYRH010023042.1:0-36154 GCA_963574655.1 Perodicticus potto | reverse complement strand
ATATGAGAAATTTTTATCTAGAGAATTTAGATGGGATTATGAATGACAAAGTTCTAAATTCATTAATAAAATGTGTCTTCAGTTGAGGATTGAAATTGAGTCACTTTTCTTTTCTTTTTTTTGAGACAGAGCCTCAAGCTGTCACCCTGGATAGAGTGCAGTGACATCACAGCTCACAGCAACCTCCAATTCCTGGGCTCAAGCGAGTCTCTTGCCTCTGCCTCCCAACTAGCTGGGACTACAGGCGCCCGCTACAGTGCCCGGCCAATTTTTTTTTTTTTTTTTTTTTTTGGTTGCAGCTGTAATTGTTGTTTGGCGGGCCTAGACTGGATTCGAACCTGACAGCTCAGGTGTACGTGGCTGGTGCCTTAGCCTGTTGAGCCACAGGCGCCGAGCCATGAGTCACTTTTATTGATCTTTTTGTCTAGGCTCCCATCTTGTTTACTATCATTATAATCCATTAACTTTTTTTTTTTTTTTTAAATTAAGTTTATTTATTTTTATTTATTTATTCATTTTTTTGTTGTTGCAGTTTGGCCAGGGCTGGGTTTGAACTCACCACCCTTGGTGTATGGGACCAGCACCCTACTCACTGAGCCACAGGCACCACCCTAATCCATTAACTTGTAACCTATGAAGTAAATTTTATATAATGAACTTTTACCTTTGAGTGATGATAGCTATAATATTATCACTTATTTTTTCACCTCTGAATTTTATATTTCTATGAAATGCACTTATCAAAGGATAGTTTAATTTTTCTGCATAACATTTTATAAGAATAATTTACTTACATTAATTGTTTGATGTACTAGAGTATTTTATAAACTCTAGATTTAATGTGAGAATTGGAAAACTGCTATTATACAATGTAGAATGGAGTTGATATTAGTTTGATTTTCCCTTTCCTTGGGGCGGCACCTGTGGCTCAAAGGTGAAGGGTGCTGGCCCCATATACCGGAGGTGGTGGGTTCAAACCAGACCCGGCCAAAACTGATTTTCCCTCTCCTTTTTGTTTTCCTTCTCTTTTACTGAAGGGCTCTAGTGATTGACCAACTTTGTCATTCCTTGTAGGAGAGATTCATTTTTTTTAAAGGTCTTTTTTTTTTTTTTTTCCCATTTAATTCCTAGTAAAAGAAATTTTATTTATAAAATTTGTTTTCCCTTAATGTAACTAAGTAACACTCTATGCTGTTTCATCTCTAGGTTTGAGTTCTGGGAAGATTTTGAAGAAGACCATGGCAAAGGGAGAGAGAATGGCTACCAGAGTCTTCATAAGGTGCTAGAGCCTTTCCTTCTCCGGAGAGTCAAGAAGGATGTGGAGAAATCCCTTCCTGCCAAAGTGGAACAGATTCTCAGGGTAGAGATGTCGGCCCTTCAGAAACAGTATTACAAGTAAGTTCTTATTTGGAGTAGGCCTAAAGAAATTGAGGTCAGTACCATGAAGCAGTAAGATAGATAAATGATAAATAAACTATGTCCTTTTTCAGTGAACCCTAAACACAGACTAAGTAGCGATACATTTACAGTCAGAAAAGGGGAGGTTTATTAAATAAATATCTCCTTATCAGAAGACGAGTATGGTAGGGAATACAGAATACAGACAAATAAAGCTTAGTGTTACTTAATAACAGGCATATGCAGGGGCCTATGTAAGTTATGATGAAGCTCTCACCTCTGTATTGCAGGATGTATACTCTTGCCTCTCGTGTTCTAGCTGACATAGGGAAGTTATATGCTGGGCTTGGATTATACTATGTTAAAGCCAAAATAATGGGTTTGAAAAAAAAATGATAGGTTTGGGACAGAACTGGTCATGGACTTTAATTTCAATGATTTAAATTTGGATCTGAGGCTGGGCATGGTGGCTCACGCCTGTATCCTAGCACTCGGGAGGCTGAGGCAGGTGGATTGCTTGAGCTCACAGGTTAAAGACCAGCCTGAACAAGAATAAGATCCTGTCTTTACTAAAATAAAAAAAACCCAATAAACCTAAGGCTAGAGGATCGCTTGAGCCAAAGAGTTGGAGGTGCTGAGAGCTATGATGATGCCATGACACTCTACCCAGGACAACAGCTTGAGCTATGATGATGCCATGGCACTCTACCCAGGACAACAGCTTGACTCTTGTTTCAAAAAAAAACAAATAAAGTTGGACCTGGAATAAGAACTTATTGCTGTGAAAGTTAGTCTTTTTGAGTAAGAGATCTGGTAATCTTTAATTATCAATTTATAGCCAGTATTAGTTTATCTGTATAGTTTCCTGTCTTGTCATTTTCAGACATACTGGTCCAGATTATAAATATCTATCTATATGTAGATAGATAGATTATCATAAATATATATTTAATATTTATCTCTAGAAGATCTTTTTGTTTGTTGTTTTGTTGTTAAAGATAATTTCAATACTGTGATCTTATCTAAAAAACCCAGTAATTCACCATCAGTTTTGTAATGTCAGATAAGTGTTTGCGTTTTCCTGGTTGTCACCTCCATATAACTGCATGCACACATTTTTTTCCTTTGGCCTTATAAACTTTTTGAATGCCGAAACTGAATTTAAGTTCTCTAGACTTTTCTTACAACCTAGATTCTGCTGATTCCAGCTCCATGGCATCAGTGAACATTCTTCTCTGAACTTTGTGTTTTCTGTGTCCTCATAGATACATGTATAGGCTTGATTAGACTCAGATTCAGGGTGACTATTTCAGAGAATGCAAACATGTTTTATAGGAGGTCTTTCTTTTTATGATGTCAGCAACAAATGGTGAGCATTGCCTTGATCCATTAATTCATAAGGGACTATAAAACTAGCACTATTATTTGAAAACTGCTTTGTGTCACACCTCACAATGAGGCTGGTTTAGTTAAGTTGGATTTCTAGGATGGGTATAAGTGAATAATATAAAATAAAAGCTCTGTACTGTTTAACTAGAAAGAATTCATAGTGTATTTTTATTTTTAAAAACATATTTCCTAATTTTCAGATTTATAATATTCAGCCTACATGTATATACACACATGCACACATACAAACTCACTCAAGTATGTATAAGTAAAGCATATATAGTGTGTATATATGCGTGTAAATGTGTGCATATATTATGTATAGGGAGGGGTAGAGAGAGTTGTTTCCTTTTAATGTTACTGTGTTCAGTGAGACTGAAGTGCCCAGTGGAATCATTAACCTTTCCAGTTCTGTGTGAAGATGTGAAGGATCATGGTTAGGTGGCAGGAGGCACAACATAAAATATCCCTGTCTATTTTTCTAACTTTCATAGATTTATTTTCTGATAATAGTACTTTTTCTTATAATCTGGTACCCACAACTTGGCTTCTTTGTATTTAGTAGTATCATTATCATTTTAATTTGTAGGTGGATTCTGACCAGGAATTACAAGGCTCTTGCCAAAGGAACAAGAGGCAGCACATCTGGTTTCCTAAATATTGTAATGGAACTGAAAAAATGCTGCAACCACTGCTATCTGATTAAACCCCCTGAAGAAAATGAAAGGGAAAATGGACAGGAGATCCTTCTGGTATGTAGTTCCTCTTTTTTGTAATTACTTTTCCAAAAACAATGCCGTTTCTTTGGGTGCTTTTCATTAAAATATTCCTTTTTATAATTGGTTATCCTTTAAGGAACATTAAAAGAAGCTTTAAAAGCAGGTGAAAAAAAGTTGAAAAACTAAAAAAAATATGGAAAGTATAGTATTAACAGATACTAAGTGAAAACATTTCAGGAACTGTTGGTTAACCTTTGGATTGCCGAGGGCTTCAAAATATTTAAAGATGATGCTTAAAGTGTGAATTCTTGGCAGTTAAGGGCAGACTGATGTATGTGTTTCAACTTAATGATTAGAATGTCTTTTGAACTTTAGTCCCTGATCAGGAGCAGTGGGAAGCTGATTTTGTTAGACAAACTGTTGACAAGACTTCGAGAAAGGGGGAACAGAGTCCTTATCTTCTCTCAAATGGTGAGAATGTTGGATATTCTGGCCGAGTACCTGACTATTAAACACTATCCTTTCCAGGTAAAGCAATTGAGGGGGGCTTTATCTCTTTCCCTTCTCCTCTCCCTCCTTTACCCCCAAGTTGTATGCTGTGCTTGTTAAAGTAGAAAACAAGAGGTTGTTTTGCTTTAAAAAAAAAAAATAGAAATTAAAGTTTCAAAAGGGTCTTGATTTGTACTTCCCTGCTTTTAGTAAATTCAACCCTATGAAAATGCTCATGTGAAGATCATTCAGAGTCTCACTCTGTCGCCCTCAGTAGAGTGCTGTGGCGTCACAGCTCACAGCAACCTCAAACTCTTGGGCTTAAGACATTGTCTTGCTTCAGCCTCCCAAATAGCTGGCACTGTAGGTGCCCGCCACAACACCCGGCTATTTTTTGGTTGCAGTTGTCACTGTTGATTTTAGCTGGCCCTGGCTGGTTCGAACCTGCCAGCCTAAGTGTATGTGGCCGATGCCCTACCTACTGAGCTACAGGCACTGCCAAGATCATTCTTTTCTTGTTGAGGATTAGAGAAAGTAAAATGGGGCAAGAGGAAAGTATGTTATGTTAGGTAATGTCTTACATCTCTAAATTTTTGGTGAAAGGTGATAGAATAGATTAGTGAACCTGGTTCCAGAAGCCCAAACCCTAGAAAGAAAGAAAGGGGTGGCAGTATTGTATATCCACCCCAAAAGATGTTGATCCTGGCTATGAGGCTGGGAATGCAGTGGAAGAGTAGTACTTGAAACTTTATAGTTCCTGGAGCAGGTGGTGATGGACTCCCCTCTTTTCTTTGAAGCTGTTAGCTACTGACCTTCATCTTCACTTGGTTATCTCTTATGGGAAAAAAGTTTCTTCATTGTAAAAATATTAGAAACTTAACTTCTGATCTACTTACAGAGACGTGTAGACATGTACGTAGTTTATGTTGACTTTTTGGCATAATATTTTTATAGTCCTTTGATTTTAATCTTTATTTTTAAAAATGGTTTTTCTTTTTAAACTTTGAATAGATGGGCTGTTTTGTTTTGTTTTTTTTTTTTTTTTTTTTGAGACAGAGCCTCAAGCTGTTGCCCTGGATAGAGTGCCATGGCATCACAGCTCACAGCAACCTCCAATTCCTGGGCTCAAGCGAGTCTCCTGCCTCTGCCTCCCAAGTAGCTGGGACTACAGGCGCCCGCCACAACGCCCGGCCATTTTTTTTTTTTTTTTTTTTGGTTGCAGCCGTCATCATTGTTTGGTGGGCCCAGGCTGGATTCGAACCCGCCAGCTCAGGTGTACGTGGCTGGCGCCTTAGCCCGCTGAGCCACAGGCGCTGAGCCTAGATGGGCTGTTCTACCAACTCTCATAATTACACTGGCATTAGAGAAACTTCAAGTCAGTAATTATCTCCTAAGAAGGCTCAGCTTTTTAAACTCACTAGCAGATTACCGTTCAAAATACCCTGAACAGCATTAGTATGTCCATAATACCTTGTGTGGTCTTTTAGCAGATGTCTTAGAATAGAGTTTAATACTTTGTTTATTATCAAGAAATAGCAAAAGGACAATTACATCTCACTGCATCTTGATTTCCTATGAACTTTCATTTATAGGTAATCGTGTACCACTTAAATCAAGAATGCATCATTCTTCTCTCTCGGGAATAACTAAATTGGGGTTCTTCCGGTCTGTCGTACCTAATGAGAACTTTTAGGCAATTGTTTTATATCCTCTATAATGAGAATATTAAAAGGAGGGCATTAGGTTTTCTGATTTTAGGTATCGGCTGGTGACCCTGCATTTAAACATTTTTAGTTCAAAGTTCTGAGTAGAATTGTAGTCAGTGGGAAAGAAAGAGGCTTCCCACACACGAGTTAACTTGGCTTGAACTTGTTTGACAGAGTTGTGAGGAAAAATAGGTCCTTCCATTGGCTCTGTTACCAGCCACTCACCTCTTGGGTCCGTTTTGCCTTCTGTAGAATGAGGTAATTTGTACACCTCAAGTGGTGATTGTTAGAGAATGAGATGTGAAAATGATTTTTTAAAGAGTGAGAAATGCTTTATAACCTATACAGCATATAGGTGATAATTCTTCCACGTTTGTTTTATGTATTATATGGTTTCTCTGTGGTGCTTTTGTTTTGCACCTAGAACTACCATACATGCTCTAGCGAAAGAATTGTGTGCACTAGTAAAAATGTGAATGACCATGTTGATGGCCGCTGGAATACTTTTCTCTGATTTCAGAGTGTAATTTTTGGAAAAGTTAGGATTTATTGTTAATTCATATTAACATTTTCAATGTTTAAACAAAATGTTTTATAAACAATTATGTAAATAATTAGTTGGTTTGTGTAGCACTTAATAATAGCAGTATTTTTAGCCACATTAGCTAAGAAGCATCATTTTTTTGCAGAAAGTAATTGTTATTTGGCCATTGATTCTATTTCCTAATCTCTTCAGTACCTCCAGATAGAGAACTACATCAACCCTATAAGAACAGGTTGGCTTTTCCTCTTTCTCCTTATAGGTCTTGGTGGACATTCTGATCCTAAACAGCCCCTTGAATCAGAAGCTTCTGACCTTAAGTGTGTAACTGGAGAGCTTAGGTCAGGTGGGGTATACTCCTTGGGCACAGCCCCTTCATAGCACTTTGCCAGGCCATTCCAGTTATTTTTACTCAGAGGATGTTCAGGTGATAAAAGATTGCAAGTGTGGTGTTCTATTTTGAGCACAGCTGATCTTCCTCCCTTACGATTTTCTTTTGGTTTATTTTTACAGCGTCTGGATGGTTCCATCAAGGGAGAAATCCGAAAACAGGCACTGGACCACTTTAATGCCGATGGGTCTGAGGTATATACTATGCGTGGCTTTGTTACTTGGGCAGCTTAGGCTCTGTATCAAGGGGAAAGTCTTCGTAGCTTAATGTGTTCTATTTCAGAAACAATTTGCAGGCAATTCTCCTGCGGAGAGTGAGAAATCCCTAATATAAAAGATAGCTATTTTGTTGTTTGTCACTTCAGAAAAACATACATATGCTTGTTTATCTTCCCTGTTTTAGATTAATAACTGAGGAGTTCTCCAGGGGTTTCCAGATACCAAATTTTGGGTCTGGAAGAGCAGTAAGGCAGTAAGGGGGGAGGATTGGCCATTATTAACTTTGACATATATCAGAAGGTTCCAGTAGGTACTATTTTGTTGAGTAAGGCTTGAAAAGTGTGTTTGCCATTTCTAAAGTTTGTTGGACTCCTAATGTAATGTGACTTAATGTTTTTGGTATAAAAGCAAAATGTTTAAATCAATAGTGTCCAGTTTAAATTTGGCATTATAAAGTGTTTTCTTTTGGGGGCATATATAGTAGACCTACTTGGGACCGATTAGAAACTTTGATAACCGGTTTGTATATACAACATTATCAGATTCCATGAGATTTGGGAGTAGGGAAAAGAACTTTAGTGTAAATAAAACTGTAAACATGTATAGAGGTGAAGGAAGAAGCGGAAAAGTAGAATTAGAAGTGTTTTGGAGAGAATGTTAATTTCTAGAGCCTTGGACAGTATTTTTTTTTTTTTAAATAAATAGAATAGACATAACCTTTTGCTTTCTGAAGAGCTTCTTGTTATCTGTGCTTGTTACTACAGAATGCTATGTGTTTTTGTCTCTAGATTTGTAGAAGTCCTAGTTAGACAAGTATTCTGGCTATTTCTTTTTCATTTTTTAGAGACAGAGTCTCTCTCTATCGCCCTTGGTAGAGTGCAGTGGTGTCACAGCTCACAGGAACCTCCAACTCCTGGGCTTAGGCAGTTCTCTTGCCTCAGCCTCCCAAGTAGCTGGGACTACAGGCACCTGCCACAATGCCCTGCTATGTTTTTTTTGTGTGTTTTGTCGTTGCAGTTTGGCTGGGGCTGGTTTTGAACCCACCACCCTTGGTATATGGGACCGGCGCCCTACCCACTGAGTCACAGGCACTGTCCTATTCTGGCTATTTCTATAACCTAAGATTTTACTTCTTCAGAAGGTTTAGGCATTAATCTGTGTAGAGAACCAAGGCTCTGAATTTATAAAATCATAAAGATTCCAGTACTTCATAATACTGCTGTGAAGTTTAAATTTGGTTATCAATATAAAGGGCTAATCTTTTGTCAGTTATTTTTATTATATAGGATGTCCCAAATGTACTTTTATTTACAAAATACTCAATACAAAATTTAACAAAATATTTACAAAGTATTCTCCACGTGGTGGCCACCTACCTCTGTATAAAATTTTGTAATGAATATTTTTAAAAGTACTTTTGGTTACAGTTTCTCATTTTTTCTATGTATGATGACACTTTAGAGGTGGCTTTTAGGACACTCTGTGTTGTATTTGTTGTAATTAATTTTGTGTTTCTTACTGTTAGCTTAAAGAATAGTATGAGTTTAATGTTATATATTGTCCTTTCTCAGAAAAAAAATAAAAGTTGCTTTTTGCATAGCTCTCTTCCCCCCATGGCTATGTATAGAATATTAGTTTTCTGCTATTTTTTTTTTTTCTGTAGTGTTTTAAAAATTAAATATTTATTACTGGGGAAAATATATATATAATGCCCATTTAGAAAATTTGGAAGATGGTAAAGAGTACAAAGAAGAAAAATTGGTACAAAAGCCTCATCCTGGGCACAACTTGTATTTACTCCCTTTGGATGTAGTTCCATTCATGCTGGATGGAAACATTTACTCCTTTATATGTTTACCTAGTGGGGATCATGCTGCGTATATAGTTGTCACCTTTTATTCAAAATGATACATTTTCCCATGTCATTAAAAATTTTACAAAATTTTAATTTCTAATATTTCTTCATGCTTTCACCATTATTTATTTAACCATTTTGTTTATTTTGTTTTATTGTTTTTTTTTTGCAGTTTTTGGCTGCGGCCGGGTTTGAACCCGCCACCTTTAGTATATGGGGCCAGCACCCTACTCCTTGACCCACAGGCACCACCCTGTTTAACCATTTTATTTTATTTTTAGGGAGACTCTTTGTCTCTCTCTCTCTCTCTTTTTTTTTTTTTTTTTTTTTGCAGTTTTTGGCTAGGGCTGGGCTTAATCCGCCACCCCTAGTATATGGGGCTGGTGCCCTACTCTTTTGAGCCATAGATGTGGCCCTTTAACCATTTTATTATAGGTGGATATTGAGATAAGAGGGGATGAGTATTTTATTTTATTTATTTATTTTTTGCAGTTTTTGACCAGGGCTGGGTTTGAACCCACCACCTCTGGCATATGGGGCTGGTGCCCTACTCCTTTGAGCCACAGACACCGCCCAGGAAGAGTATTTTAAAAAGATTTTTGACATACTTTACTAAATCACTTTTTTCCATGTACAGATGTTTTCCTTTTTATCTCACCTTTAGCAGTATTGAGTTTCATAATTTTATGTCAATTTTATAATAGTTGCGAACAACTTATAACTTAGCTATCCTTAAAAATAACAAAAAATTAAATTCAACAGAAAGCAAGCAGGTGGGAAGGTATAGGAGGGAGGGTAAAGTCACACCTAATGAGTACAGTGCACCCTAACTGGGTGATGGGTACACTTACAACTTTGTCTCCAACTGTATAAAAGCAATTCATGTAACCAAAACATTTGTACCCCAGTAATATTCTGAAATTTTAAAAGTCAATTAAAAAAAATCATATTATCTTTGATAAAGAGTGACAGAAAATTGTTGAGAAGATCATTCAGACCCTGTCTTCCACTTGTGTAGGTGTCTCATCCTTTACTGTCTGTCTTCAGGCTTCTCTTTGTAGTGTGCTGGCGCTTGCTGTTTATCCCTAGGGTCTCAGACTATGTGCCTAGACACAACCTGTTGATGAGTTTTTTTACTGAAATTGTTTAAAGTTCTCATTAGGCAGCTGTCTTCAGTTTTATTTCTTTGGCATAATGCTGTTGAATGTGGCTGTTAGAACATGGAGACCTTTTCATTGCATGTGTACACATGCACTAAATACACCCATTCATCAAGATACAACCCAAAGCTGCCAAGTTAGAGTGCCACTTCTTTGCCAAAAATGAATTAGCTTTTGACATATGTGATCAAATTCCCTGAAAATAGAAATATTTTTGCTTTTGTTGTGTAGTTTATATAGTTTATTCTTTTGTTTCTGCCTCCATATGTTTCTGAGCACCCAGAAGCTGCCAGGTGTGCTGTGGTTGCCCAGTGTCCATTTGATCATTGCTGTGGAAACTGGAATATGTCAGTGCTGGGTTATTTCACATGTTACTCTTCAGTCAAACCCGTTCTGGTTTTCTTTTTGCATGTTTTGATAATTGAGGATTTCTCTGCTTCTCAGCAGTTCCAGTATGTGATCTGTTTAGTACAGTGTTTCTGTATTTCTCACCTTCCTAATAAATGGATATGTATTTACATAATAAAGTATCTTTGTTCATATTAGCTGCCTTACACGGCATGATCTCTTTCCCTAGAAAATACTTGCTTACATAATGTGCTGGAATGAGTAATCCTCATATACATTAAGTTTGTCTGTTTTTCTTTTCTTTCTTCTTCTTCTTCTTCTTTTTCTTTTTTTTTTGTAGAGACAGAGTCTTGCTTTATCGCCCTCGGTAGAGTGCCGTGGCATCACACAGCTCACAGCAACCTCCAGCTCCTGGGCTTAGGTGATTGTCCTGCCTCAGCCTCCCGAGTATCTTGGACTACAGGCGCCCGCCACAACGCCCGGTTATTTTTCTGTTTTACAGTTCGGCTGAGGCTGGGCTTGAACCTGCCACCTTCGGTATATGGGGCTAGCGCCCTACTCGATGAGCCACAGGCGCCGCCCTGTTTTTATTTTCTTTTCCTAACTTTTTGTACACTAGTTTTAGTCAGAAGATAACACTAAATCTCTCACTCCTATTGCCTTGTTAGATTCTACTTTAGTCCGTTGGACACTGCAGTGACTCTACCTCTTAATCAAATAAAAATTCACTGTGCCATCAAGTCCCCTACATTCTTTTAGCCTCCATAAAGTTTGTCCATCATATCCCACTTTTCTTCGCACCTGCAGGGGTTTCCAGGTATAAGGGCTTATTGGACTATGAACTGTTTCTGAGAAGGCCACTGCATAAAGTAGTATATTGCATTGTGTACAGGACTTCTGTTTCCTGCTTTCGACAAGGGCTGGTGGCCTGGGAATCAATTTGGCTTCAGCGGACACAGTGGTCATCTTTGACTCTGACTGGAACCCCCAGAACGACTTGCAGGCACAAGCCCGAGCCCACAGAATTGGTCAGAAGAAGCAGGTCAGTGCAGAGAGGCTTCTGGATATGGCTTTGGGGTGTGGTGTAAGGGAGCTGATTTAGCTCTTGGAGGATGTTTAGAAAAAGTTTTTTTCCCCATTTTGCTTTTATTTTCCCCAAGTGTGGATTTCTATTTGTTAACTAGTTCAGAGAAGAGGTGTCATCTTTGGGATGAAGCTGAGCTATTAATTAATATTAAGGATCCTTTCCCTTTCTCTTTCTGAAAAATACACCACCAGTGACTTTCTGTGCATTTATTCTAAGAGATATATGATAATTAGATGTAATTAATATGGTGAAGTTGTTACGTGTTCTAGCAGTGTTCTTAGTGGTCTGTTTTTATTGTACATGACAATGTATAGTAAAACCATTTTTTTCTTTTGTTTATGAATCTCAGAGTCTATTCTGTATTGGATAACTCATAAGTTTCATTCTTGGCTGAAGATTCTGTTTTTGTGAAACTTTCCTTCAGTGAAACTGATTATTTTTTAGCAAGCTTTTATCATTAGAACAGGCCGTACTAGTAGATTTTTTTTTTTTTGCAGTTTCTGCCTGGGGCTGGGTTTGAACCCGCCACCTCTGGCACATGGGGCCCGCACCCTACTCCTTTGGGCCACAGGCACCGCCCTATACTAGTAGATTTTTGAAGGCAGTTTTACTTAAGAATATAACTTGCTGTAGATACTAAAAATACTGCATTTACTTAAGGCTGCCCACTCGGATGGGTAGCTTAGGGTCATTTGTGGTAGTAAAAGAGCAGGCTTTTTTTTTCCTTTTACTCTCTTGGTTTTTGACAGAGGTAATCTTTTTTCTTTTTTTTTTCTTTCTTTCTTTTTGGTAGAGACAAGAGTCTTACTTGATCGCCCTTGGTAGGGTGCCGCAGCATCACCACACTGCTCCCAGCAACCTCCAGCTCCTGGGTTTAGGCGATTCTCCTGCCTCAGCCTCCCGAGTAGCTGGGACCACAGGCCCCCGCCACGCCTGGCTATTTTTTTGTTTGCAGTTCAGCCGGGGCTGGGTTTGAACCCACCACCCTCGGTATATGGGGCCGGTGTCTTACTGACTGAGCCACAGGTGCTGCCCTTTTTAAATTTTTTTGTATCAAAGATAAGCGTAAGATTTCCTTTTCCTACAGGTCAATATCTACCGCTTAGTTACAAAGGGGACTGTGGAGGAGGAGATCATCGAACGGGCTAAAAAGAAGATGGTATTGGATCATCTGGTGATTCAGCGCATGGACACCACTGGCCGGACAGTCCTGGAAAACAACTCAGGAAGGTCCAAGTACGTGCCTAATAAAAGATTAGGGAGATAGGCAGAATCAAATTGATTTCATTTTACATCAGCATTTGATATGATTTATTCATTCTTCTAGTAGGATTATCTACACTAGACATTAATCCATTCCTTAACCTGGAAAAGGCCAGGCTATGACCACAAGAAGGATGATATTTTAATTTTAGTTGGCTTTCTTTGTTACTTGTTTTCTTTGCCTATCAACCCTCTGCTTCTGTGCTCTTCCTGTTTCTTGCCCTCTCCCTTGCCTTTGCTTTTGGCTCCTTGTGTGAAATGAAATCTCTGCAGCAGTGGAGCTATGTGTGTTGGGTGTCTGCCCAGTAGTGCCATCGCCTGTGATTCTCAGCAGGGAGAATTCACCAGGCTGAACTTGCAGCTGTTATTTTTTTTAACTATTGGTAAAAATGTTTAGTTGAAGATCATTGCAATTTTCTTTTTCTATCAAAAACAGAAGGACAAAAAAGGAAACTTGTGAAATTTCATTTGGCTTTAGGCAAAAGCAAGCTTATTTCTCCTGTGGAGTTTCCATTTTTTTTTTTTTTTTTTGTAGAGACAGAGTCTCACTTTATCGCCCTCGGTAGAGTGCCGTGGCGTCACACAACTCACAGCAACCTCCAACTCCTGGGCTTAGGTGATTCTCTTGCCTCAGCTTCCTGAGTAGCTGGGACTACAGGCGCCCGCCACAACGCCCGGCTGTTTTTCTGTTTTGCAGTTTGCCGAGGCCGGGTTTGAATCTGCCACCTTCGGTATATGGGGCTGCCACTCTACTCGATGAGCCACAGGTGCCGCCCCGGAGTTTCTATTTTGATCAGATTGTTAAATATCTTCTGGGGCAGTATTGCAGATTTGTTAAAAGTGAATTCAAATTAGCTCTTCCAAAATACGATGTTTTTCAGGGAAAGAGGGAGGTAAGTGAAAAAAGTTTGGCTCTTTTATTTTGGAACCAGAGGTGAGAGGTTGAAAATTTTGGTGAGTGACAATTTTCTGAGTCAAAGGGCAGAGAGGAAAACTTGATTCTTTCATGTTGTTAATCTTTTTTTTTTTTTTTTAACCAAAAACATCTTTATTTTAGTCTTCAAAGAAGAAAATTCTTTTCTTCTTTTTCCAAGATAATCATGATTAACTTATAAAAATGGGTATACATCTTCAAAATATTTTATTTCCCTTTAGCGGGAAACTTTGCTTTATAGGATTTAAACATTAAAAAGTAAAAAAAAGAAAAATTCTATTTTTTTTGTCATTGTAAGACAAAACAGAATCTAGCATAAGTCAAGGAAACCCATTCATACTTCGGGTCCTTCTCCTCCAGGAACCAGCATTGTTATATTATTTCCATTTAGCAAAATTTGATCTAATTTAGTAATCCGTCTTCCTTCTGGTGTGATTTCAAACTCAGTGACATCTTCCAGTACCATATTGACAAAGTCATCAAATCCTAGAAGAGTACCAACAATTTCCTTATCACTCTTCATAACAATGTGAATTCTTGATCCTATACATTTGTCCACAAGCTCAAGCGGCAGCAACTGCGACAGGTTGGTAGTAGCATTAGCCGCCATGGCTACGCCGGAAGTCTCATGTTGTTAATCATCTTTCTTGCTTAACCATATGGTAGGTGAGCCAGAAGCGCCTTACTTGATTTTCTAGTCTTCTGCTCAGTTAGGATTACTAGCACAGACTCATCCGGTGGACAAAATATGAAATACTTGAGAAGTCATTTTCTTTGAGGCAGAACTTATATCTTTACCCATTATTTTACTCGTTTCTGAAAAATAGTTATTCTGAAGTAGAACTTCTTAGACATTATTTGACATTCCTAAGAAATCACAACTACATTTTACTTCTGCAGCTCAAATCCATTTAATAAAGAAGAGCTAACAGCTATTCTGAAATTTGGAGCAGAGGACCTCTTCAAAGAGCTTGAAGGGGAAGAATCAGAGCCTCAGGTAATTAATAGTGAGAAAACAGAAAATTTTCAGGAAGTATCATCCCTGAGAGTCTAAATTTTTCTGCTAGAAGATTTTGAGTCTGTGTTAGAGGCTTTTATAAGGAAAAAATAAATATTTGAAGGATATAGTTTCCTTTTTTCTTTCTTTTTTTTTTGAGACAGATTCTCAAGCTGTTGCCCTGGGTAGAGTGCTGTGGCATCACAGCTCACTGCAACCTTAAACTCTTGGGCTTAAGTGATCTTCTTGCCTCAGCCTCCCAAGTAGCTGGGACTACCGGTGGCCACCACAAAACCCAGCTATTTTTTGGTTATAGTTGTCATGTTTGGTGGCCCTGGGCTGGATTCTAACCCCCTAGTTCCTGTATATGTGGCTGGCACGCTAGCTGCTTGAGCTACAGGCGCCGAGCCAGTTTCCTTTTTTCTTAATGAAGCTCAAAGTTCTAACTAAATTAAGGAGGAATGAATAAAGCATTTGAGGATTCTGTGTTTGAGTTCTCCCCCACCACCCCCCTCCTACCACTGCTTAATTTTATTTCTTATAATTTCAGAAGTTTCACTTTATTTGTATAAACAGTTCAAAACATTAGACTGTAAAAGTTAAATGGAATGCCAGAAAGAGTTCATTTATTTGCTGATCACTGTTACCATCTTACCATATTTGTACTGCTTTTGTTCTTTCAGGAAATGGATATAGATGAAATTTTGCGCTTGGCTGAAACCAGAGAGAATGAAGTGTCAACAAGTGCAACAGATGAGCTTCTGTCACAGTTTAAGGTATCAGAATTTTGTGGGGGAAGTTCTTAGTATTGATTCATTAACTAATGTCTTTGAGCAGGCCACATCTTTGCTCATACTTTCCCCAGTGTTTTCACTCCTTCCTTTGCTTCCAAGAAAACTCTTAAGATAATCATGATGTGAAATAAATAGAAAATTCTTCCAAGTTTGTTTAATTTTTTCCCTTTTATGTTTTTATTTTCATTCCTAAGGCTAAAGTGCACGTTTGAGCAATTAAAATCATTACATGTGTTTAACTTCTATATTTTTGACAAATAAGGCAATTAGTTGGGTAGATGATGATAAGGGTTTTTTTTTTTTTTGAGACAAGAGTTTCACTATGTCGCCCTCGGTAGAGGACTGTGGTATCACAGCTCACAGCAACCTCAAACTCTTGGGCTTAGGCGATTCTCTTACCTCAGCCTCCTGAGTAGCTGAGACTACAGGCACCTGCCACAATACCTGGCTGTTTTGTTGTTGTTGTTGTTGCAGTTGTCATTGTTGTTACCTGGCCAGGCCGGGTTCGAACCTGCCAGCCCTGGAGTAAGTGGTCGGTGCCCTAATCACAGAGCCACAGGTGCCAAGCCATAATAACTGCTTTGAGTTATACATTATTTCAAATGAACTCTGTTCAGTAGCAATTTATAGGTCTATAAATTCATCATGGGTTATTGATAGGTTTCAGCATTTTATAATCTAAATTTTCTAATTAGCATTATATTAGAAAATGTTTATGATTTAATAGTAACTTTTCCAGTAAAACATGTTAAGAGTTTTTATGTTTGTATCTGTTTCCTATTTTCTTTTTTTCTTTTTTCCCTATTTAGGATTCTTCTAAGCAATGTTTCCTACTTTTCAATAAAATTTTGTATGAACTTGAGGGTTTGGCAAATGCCTTTGGGGTGGGGGAAAAGGAGAGATTAGTCAACACTTGATTATCTGATTATGCAATATCATAGGAATCCCAGTCCCAATGTCTTACCTAGATTAAAAACACTGGATGACTTGGTGTTTTAGCAGATGGTGTTTGGAAATGGGGACACGTCCATCAGACTATGGTTTGTTCATTTGTTTTTAGGTTGCCAACTTTGCAACAATGGAAGATGAAGAAGAGCTAGAAGAGCGTCCTCACAAGGACTGGGATGAGATCATTCCAGAGGAGCAAAGGAAAAAGGTAGAGGAGGAGGAGCGACAAAAAGAGCTAGAAGAAATATATATGCTTCCTCGAATTCGGAGTTCCACTAAAAAGGTGATTAAATGAGATGAAAAATCTAAAAGTGCTTCATACTCTGTAAAGGCTACAGAATTGCTCCTTTTTCAAATAAAAGACCTTGTGTTGTTGCCATGACACAGAGGCCTCCAGAGTGTTGTTATATTGTAGGAAACCTAGTAGAGACATTTAATTTGGTCTTTGCAAATGGAATCTTCGTGTAATGGCTGAACAGGATCTGAGTTTGACAGAAGTTTGCATTTTGCCTTTGAGATTAGAAACAGTAGTCTGAACAATTTGGTTCTAATTGCCACTGTTTTCAACTTTCAGAGAGTCAAACCTCTTTTTGTCTTTTCAGTAGTAGTGTCTCACTGTTGCCCACACTAGCCTCCAACAACTGGTCTGAAGCAATCCTTTGGCCTGAGATTCCCAAGTTAGCACATAACAGGCATGTGCCACCACTGGCTCCTCTTTTGTCCTTAAATGTTCATAGCACTTGATTTAAATACCATATTTTGTTGTGTATAATGCTATTTTTGCCCAAATTTTTGAGGGAAAAATGAGGATGCACATTGTAAATGGGTAGTTCTGATTATATATTTATGTAAATGTATTTAATTTTCTTATTTATCACTTATGCATCAAAAGTATAACTCTAGAAAGCAGTAGTTAGCTGTATGCACGATAATACCCTGGAATGTGGTAATTTGCACCCTCTCCTCCATGGCAGCCCCCTTACCAGACAGGCACCATAGCTGCTGGAGCCTCCAACTGGTGTGGCTGATCTGGGCTGGACACAGCCACCACAATCTTAGAAGCAGGCATGCTACTGATAGCAATGTGATACTGTCCAGACCTTGATAAAAGGAGGGTGGAAGTGGCTATGCAGTGGCGAGCCTCTCCCCTCGCTAGAGGCTCAAGGCTTGGAGCTAGTTGCTGCAGAGAAGCCAGGAGCAAGCCCAGGCCATAGGTTAGAGTTTTAGACCACCTGAACTCCTGACCTCTCCCAGCTGTCCCCTCCTTGCCCACCCTTGCCCCCACATCCTCTCATTTCCTGTTCCCACCCATGTCTGTCAGTGGGAATGTGGCCATGGCTGCTGTGCTGAGAATCCCAGTGGGCTTATTTCCTGGGAAGCTGGCCCTGCCAGCCCTGAGCTCCTGATGATAGATCCTGGCCCTTTCTGGGCTACCTTGTCTCTTATACAACAACTGACTTCTTTCTGAGGCTCTCAAGACACCACACTGCAGAGGATGATCCCAGAGGTGGAACATAGGAGGCCTAGGTTCTGAAACCTGATTCTACTAGCAGCCTGCTGTTATGACCTTGGGGCTCAGTCTCCATGAAGTTTTTGTCTGTAATGGTACCTTCACCTAGCAGTGAAGTATGAAATCTTAGGGAGGATGGGGTACCTGAGCCCATGTACTGTGATTTTGAACGTATGACTGGTCTGAACCCCCAAGATGCTGAGTTAGTATGATTTCCCAAACTTACCAGTAGGAAGAACCATCTAGGATGCTCATTAACAAAATGGATACCCAGGTCTTTCTCCTGGAGACGTGATTCATTGTTCTGGAGCATGGTTCAGGAGTTTTAATTTTAACGAATTCCCTGGGTAATTTGTAGAATTTATAAGTTTTATGTATTAAAAACTAGTGTCGTTCATTCTGATGGTACTGAGTGCCTAAGGCCTGAATGGCTCAAGGAGGTCATCTAGTCACTAAACAGAAATGTGAATGTATAGTATTCCACTGGGGTATCATTAGGGAAGGCTTTCTTCCTCAGTGCAATGTCTTGGGGGCCTCAGAATAGGACCAGAGGTACGAGAGACAGGCAGCCTGGAACAGGGAAGGATCTATCATTAGGCCCTGGACTCTCACACCAGCTTCCTAGGAAATAAGCCCACCAGAATTCTCAGTGGAGCAGCTATGGCCATGTTTCCGCTGACAGACATAGGTGGGAATAGGAAATAAGAGGATGCAGGGATGAGGGTGGGCTGGGAGGGGACAATTTGGGGAGGTCAGGCACTCAGATTGTCTGAACCACTCTCACTGATGCTTTGGCTCACTCCTGCTTCTCCACAGCAGCCTGTTCCATGCCTCGCACCCCTCATGAGAGAAGGAGACTCCACTGCATGGTAACCTCTACTCTCCTTTAAAAAATGAATACGAAAGGGCGGCACCTGTGGCTCATCGAGTAGGGTGCCGGTCCCATATACCGAAGGTGGCGGGTTCAAACCCAGCCTCGGCTGAACTGCAAAACAAAAAAATAGCTGGGCGTTGTGGCGGGCACCTGTAGTCCCAGCTACTCGGGAGGCTGAGGCAAGAGAATCGCCTAAGCCTAGGAGTTGGAGGTTGCTGTGAGCTGTGATGCGACAGCACTCTACCGAGGGCGATAAAGTGAGACTTTGTCTCTATAAAAATAAATAAATAAATAAATAAATACGAAAGATTATTTTTCCCCCAAAAGTTTGACCTTAAATGTTGGTGCATGTTACACACATACACAGAAATGTATTTTACATGGCAAAATCCGCTACTTGTTAAGGATTAATAACTATAAATGAAGTACATATACTAGCTTCATAGCTTATAGAGCACTATGACAGGCACTGTCTCATTCAGTTTTTAAAACAACAGTGAAGATGGTTGAGCAAATTTTAGTATGTATTTTGTGGAAGATAATAGATTCAGATTTGTTTAAGATCATAGCCAGTCAGTGTTATGTAATACTAGCTACCATTTGTTGGACACTCACAATGTGCCTAGCTTAGTTCTAGTTGGTTTTACACTTGCTGATGGATTTAATCCTCATGAAAACTCTGTGGTAGTATTGTCTCCATTTTAGAAATGAGAAAACAGAGGTACAAAGAGGTAAAGGTACTTGCTCAAGGAAGTACACATCGAGTCTGTTTTATATTGAATATTATTTATGTTGGATATTATAGAAATACCCAAGTATGTTAAAGCCAGTTTATGTATCATTACATTGAAATGTCTCTAAAAATATGAATATCCTAAACTGGATTCTTCATTATATGTCCTCTCTCTCCTTATTTGTTAAAGGAAAAATTGACTTTGCTACTATGATGGAGAATTCTGAGCACTAAAGAATTATGATGGGTTGGTCTTAGTCCTTTCAACACTTGAACCTGGTGCTTGCTACAGTGTGACTTTGCCTCAATCTTTTTCAGGCTCAGACAAATGATAGTGACTCTGACACTGAGTCTAAGAGGCAGGCGCAGAGGTCCTCTGCTTCTGAGAGTGAGACAGACGACTCTGATGATGACAAGAAGCCAAAGCGCAGAGGGCGCCCCAGAAGCGTGCGGAAGGACCTTGTGGAGGGATTTACTGATGCCGAAATCCGAAGGTTGGTGGAAGCTTGAGCTTTTTTGGAAGGGCATGCTCTAAGCTTTGGGCTGATTGGATCCCAGGACATACCTACAAAAAAAGTCAACTGAAGCTGAGTCATGCCCCACATCTTCAGGATGATTCTTCCTCTCCACGGTTTTCCTCAATTAAGATCTTTTTTGCTTATGGTTCATTTCTTTGTTTATCTCCTGTTCTTTGGTTATTCAGAGAATTTTTCAAAGAAAGTTTAGCCACAGGGAGACCGTTGACATAATATAGATACAGACTTACGTATTTGTGTATAAAAGAAATAAATATCAAAATTAAAAATGGTACTAATCAGAAGTATATACATGTTCAGCAGTGGTGCTTTTCTTCCTTATTTAAAATCAATTTCAGACCACTTTTTATGGGAGTACATATTACACATTTGTGATATCTTGTTTGCACCCTTCTGCCATCCAAAAATAGAGGATCTAAAATTGCTGCATCCAAATTATTTTTTTCCCCTTATTAAAGCTTAAAGAAAATGCAAAGTACGAAGATAGTTAGCTTTAAGGCCCAATAGATATTGTAATTATATTAAGTAGTCTTTTAACATCAGTATGTTTGAAACTTTGATGTTTTTGTTTCTACCTAAATGTTAACACCTATTTTCTTCTTTTTTTGTTTAATTTGCTCTGGAAAAATGTAAATCTATCAAAATATTGACAGAATAGAATATAACATCCCCACCCTCATATCAATAATTCTGATTTTGTAGTCAATCTTCTATGTATCCTCTACCTTTTCTTGCTCCTACCTCTAACATTATTTTGAGAAGAAGGTTTTTACTGTTGAGTAGAATCTTCTATGACAGTGTTTGTTAGGCATGTTTGGTTTCATTGGTGAAGTCTTTCATTTCTTGATTTTCTGTCTGGTTGTTTTATCCATTATTGAAAATGGGGTGTTTAAGTCTCTATTTTTGCATTATCTATTTGTTCCTTTAATTCTGTCAGTTTTTACTTCATATGTTTTGGGAGTTTGTCATTGAAGGTATTTTTTTATAATTGCCAGATCTTCCAGATGGATTGTCCTTTTTATCATTATGAAATGCCCATCTATTTCTCTAGTAACAATTTTTGTATTAAAGTCTTCATTTTAATCTGACATCTATTATAGCTACTCTAGCTCTCTTTGGGGGTATTTGAAACAAAAAAGATGTTATTTCTTTTATCTTTTTTTATTTCAATTTATTCATGTCTTTGAATGTAACTCTGTGTGTTGGATCTTTAAAATAATTTTTTTTCTGCCAATCTCTTATTCTGGATTGGAGTCTTTAACCTTTTGACTACAAACACCACCTGTAGGCATTCAAACAGGATGCTTGGTGCAAACGAGGCCTGTAGGCCTTCAATACAAGATATTCAATTGGTGGGAAGACAGGCAGCCCATTGTGCAATTTGCAAACAAAAACCTGAGGACACGTGTTACTGTTTTGTTACCTGACTAGAATCTGTAAGCATCCCACACTTCATTCTAGATATTTTTCACAGTCGTGGGTGAAATAATTTGTATAAACAGTGGATTCCTATGGGAATGCATATAAATAAGGAAGTATGACAAATTTGATAAATTTATGGATTGTGCATTGAGGCATGTTTTAAGTTGTACCATACAAAAAATAATTGTTAAATTTTTGTTGATATGGCAAAGCTTTATTATTTTGTATTAATTTTTTTTGTTGGCATATTTCTTTTTTAAATTTCTTCTTCTTTTTATTTTTTATTTTTTATTTTTTTTTGCAGTTTTTGGCCAGGGCTGGGTTCGAACCCGCAACCTCCGTCATATGGGGCTGGCGCCCTACTTCTTTGAGCCACAGGCGCCACCCTTAAATTTCTTTTTGAAAGAGTCATCAAGGTCAGAAGACTTGGTCATTGTTGGAAAATTTGGATATAGAGGTAGCTTTTAAAAATACTTCTCACAAAAACATAAACTATCAAGTACTTCAGAATCTGATTTGGAAAACGAAAGTGTAGAACCTATTTCAAATTTAAAGGTCAATCTCAGCAACTTAAATGGACAGAAAATTTGAATCTAATAAAATCATATGATTTTGATGCGAATATATCAGGAATAAAAGCCAGTAGTCATAGTAAATCATCAGTTTCAGTTTTCCAGCTGTTTTCAGAACTTTTGGTTAATCATATTGCACAACTCTGGAGGAAGAAGTGTTTCTGATTAGTAATACATTCCGTCTCATGGAAAGGCATTTTTCATCAAAGTATAGCAATATAACAGGAATATGGCAAAAAGCCTTCCTGGAGATGCGTTGTTTGCACAAAACATCAACTGAAGCAAAACACCATATCCTGTACAATGTAATGTTGGATTGTGCATCGAGGCGTGTTTTGAGTTGTACCATACAAAAAATAATTGTTAAATTTTTATTGATAAGACAAAGCTTTATTATTTTGTATTAATATTTTTGTTTGCATATATCCTTTCTTTGTGGTTTTTTTTTTTTTTTTGTAGAGACAGAGTTTCACTTTATGGCCCTCGGTAGAGTGCTGTGGCGTTACACAGCTCACAGCCACCTCCAACTCCTGGGTTTAGGCACTTGTCTTGCCTCAGCCTCCCTAGTACCTGGGACTACAGGCGCCCACCACAATGCTCGGCTATTTTTCTGTTTTGCAGTTCCGCTGAGGCCGGGTTTGAACCTGCCACCTTCGGTATATGGGGTCGCTGCCCTTCTCGATGAGCCACAGGCACTGCCCTGCATATTTCCTTTTTAAATAAATTATAAAATATTGAAACTGAAACCAACTTGGGTGAATTATTTTGATTAGTAAGAAACCAGAGAACATCCAGTAAGTGAGCCTGTATCGTAATGGTTGTCACTGCATGCCTTAGTTGGCTGGTTTCTGAGTGTTCTGCAGTCAAAGGGTTGATCATTTACGTTTAATGCCCTTATTAATAAAGAAGGGTTTAGATCTGCATTTTGCTATTTTTTCTATATGTCATGTCTTTTTTTCTCCCTTTATATTCTTACTACTGCTTTCTTTTCATGTTAAATAAGTGTTAGTATACTATTTTAATTACTTTATTATTTATTAATGGTTGCTCTGGGTATTGTAAGTAATAACTTAGAATTATTTAGTTTGCATTTACACCAATTTAATTTCAATAGTGTGCAAACACTTTGCTCCATAGCTCTTTCCCTTCCTTTTGCTGTCATCACACAAATTATATCTTTACACATTGTAACTATATCAATACAGTTTTATAATGAATGTTTTATGTAGTTGTCTTTTAAAATCAGATTGGAGAAGAAAAGAATTACAAACAAAATGCATATAGGCTGTCTTTTTTTTTTTTTGGTAGAGACAGTCTCACTTTATTGCCCTCAGTAGAGTGCCGTGACGTCACACAGCTCACAGCAACCTCCAACTCCTAGGCTTAGGCAATTCTCTTGCCTCAGCCTCCCGTGTAGCTGGGACCACAGGTGCCCACCACACGCCCGGCTATTTTTCCGTTTTTTTTTTTGCAGTTTGGCCGAGGCCGGATTTGAACCCTCCACCTTCGGTATATGGGGCCGGCGCCCTACTCAATGAGCCACAGGCGCCTCCCTGTGCTGTCTTTATCTTCATTGATACACCCTACAAGTGCTTATATTTCTTTATGTGGGTTTCAGTTATTGTTTAATGTCCTTTTGTATCTGCCTTCTTTTTTCTTCTAGGGCCAGTCTTTTAGCAATGAATTTTCTATTTTTGTTATTCTGTGAATGTCTTAATTTCTTCATTTTTTAAAGGAAAGTTTTTTTCCCTCCTGTTTCTGGATAATCTCAATTGGCTTATCTTCAGGTTTGCTGATGTTCTCTCTCTTCTGCGGGTTCATATCTGCTGTTGAGCTGCTTTAGCGATTTTTTTCATTTTAGTTATTGTTCTTTTCAACTCCAGAATTCCTATTTGGTTTATTTTTTATTTTTATTTTTTAAATTAAGAGATAGGATTTCACTTTGTTGCTTATGCTGGTGTCTTGAACTCCAGGACTCAAGCATCCTCCCACCTCAGCCTCCCAAAGTGCTGGGATTGTAAGTGTGAGCTACCATACCTAGCCTTTAAAAAAATTACCGTTTCTACTGATATTTTTTAGTTGGTGATATATCATTGTCATACTTTCCTGTTAATTCTTTAGGAATGGATTCTTTTAGTTCTTGTACATGTTTGTAATAGCCGATTAACGTCTTAAGATGCCTTTTAAGTCTAAGTTCTAGACTTCCTCTGAGATAATTTTTATTAACTGCTTTTTTTCCAGATGTATGCATGATACTTTTTTTGTGTGTTGTATGTCGTATGATTTTTTTTGTTGAAAACGGGACATTTTTAGTAAATGTGATGAGCTAGTTCTAGAAATCACATTTCCCCTGCAAGACAGAGTTTGTTGTGTTTGGTGCTTTTCCTGTTTGCTTGTTCATTGAGTTTCCCAGAGTAGTTCTTTGAAGTCTGTGTTCTTAGTCATGTCATTTACAGTCTGCATTCCTTTTGATCAGACAGAGATTTTCTTAATTTCCTTAAATGTTTAGAGCCTGTAATTCTACCAGCCTTTTTGGAAGGGTTTGGTGTGTTATGCTGGGGCATGTTTCAATGCTCTGACAGGCGGTTTATAACTCTCCCTTAACCTTCATTTCCTTCTTGCACAGATGCTCGACAGAATTGAGAGGTAAAGACCTTCTTAAATCTTTTCTGCGCACGTGAGCAGACCTGCACATGTGTCAGAGAGTGCCCTATGGACATCTTTTCCTCCGGTCTTTCCTTGTTAGTTTTTGGTCAACCTTTTCTTATCATCAGTTGGTAATGTTGCTTCAGGCTGCTGAGATGTTAAACCACCTTTGTATCTAATTGTTGTTGGTCAAGGAATTATGGACAAGGCTGTTCATACAAATTGAGTTCTTTGTTGGGTCAAATTCAGGCAAGCCTCAGGATGGAGCTCTCCAGGGTACTGTCTGCTAGGTCCAGTCATTCTCTGGGGTAGAGCTTTTGAGGAGCTCCACGCCTGTTCTTCATAAGTCAGTGTGAGTTGTATGGAAGTTGGATGTTTGTAAGTAATGTTGTATTACATATTGAACTTGTTCCTTCTTAAAAAGATATTAGGTTTTTTTTTTTTTGGGAAACAGTCTCACTATGTTGCCCTGGGTAGAGTGCTGTGGCGTCACAGCTCACAGCAATCTCAAACTCTTGGGCTTAAGCGATTATTTTGCCTCAGCTTCCCAAGTAGCTGGGACTACAGGTGCCCGCCACAACCCCTGGCTATTTTTTTATTGGAATTGTCATTGTTTAGCAGGCTGGGTTCGAACCCGCCAGCCTCAGGTGTATGCGGCCGGCACCGTAACCACTGTGTTGTGGGCGCTGAGCCAGGATATTAGGGTTAACTCAGATTTCTGTATCATATCTAAACAGTTTCATGATCAGTCACTGTGAATAAAGTTGGTCTATATTTGAGTAGCTCTTTAGTAACTCATTATTTTAAATTAACTAGTTTGAAAGACATTATTTAGTGGTAGTTGCAAGGTTTGTACCCAATCTGTTTTTGACTATTAACTGCTTTTCCTCCCCCATGTATGCATCATATTTTTGTGTGTGCCCCATAATTTTTTTGTTGAAAACTGGACATTTTATATAATATCTGCCAACATCACAGGATATGTTGGCACTAATGTAACTAGTCTCTGATTTTTTTTTTTGCTTGTACGAAAAGTTTTTATTGGCGAGGGATGTTGCAGAGCAGCATCACGGAGGAGAGAAAAGAGAGAGTGTAGTCCCTGATTTTTAATTTATTTTATTAATCATATTCACAGGTTCATCAAGGCTTATAAGAAGTTTGGTCTCCCTCTTGAACGGTAAGTTCAATCATTTATCTTTTTGTTTTTTTTTTTTAGAGAGACAGAGTCTCACTTTATTGCCCTTGGTAGAGTGCCGTGGTGTCACAGTTCATAGCAACCTCCAGCTCCTGAGCTTAGGCTATTCTCTGGCCTTAGGCTACCAAGTAGCTGGGACTACAGACACCTGCCACAATGCCCAGCTTATATTTTTCTTGTTGTTGTTACAGTTTGGCCGGGCCGGGTTTGAACCTGCCATCCTTGGTATATGGGGCTGGCACCCTACCTACTGATTCACAGGTGCTGCCCACAATCATTTATCTTCTATTTTACTTTTACTATATACCAGATTCTTTTTTTTTTTTTTTTAAAGAAAATAATATTTTCCATTTAGTAGTAATGCTAAGAACATTTCTTTTTCCTGCAGACTTTTTTTTTTTTTGAAATAGAGTCTTACTCTCTGGTCTTTGGGTAGATTGTGCCATGGTTTCCTAGCTCACAGCAACTTCAAACTCTTGGGCTCAGGTGATCACCTTGCGTCAGCTTCCTGAATACCTGGGACTACAGACATCCATCACAATGCTTGGCTAGTTGTTCTGTTCTTAGTAGAGATGGGGTTCTACTCTTGTTCAGGCTGGTCTTGAGATTCTGAGCTCAAGCACTCCACCAGCCTTGGCCTCCTAGATTGCTGGGATTATAGGTGTGAGCCACTGTGCCCGTCTCTTTCTGCAAACATTTTTTAACAAACATTTATATATTGGATTCATGCATGTCCCTTTGCAGAGGGAAGACAAAGATGATTAAGACAGACTATGCATACAGAGATTTTTTTTTTTCTTTCTTTTTTTTGGTGTCAGGATCTAGCTAAGTTGCCTGGGGCTAGAGTGTGTTGTCACAGCTCACTGCAACCTCCAGCTCCTGAGCTCCATCCCCCAATCTCAGCCTCCCTAGTAGCTGGGACTATAGGCACATAGCACCACACTCAGTTACTTTTTGTGAGTTTTGTAGAATTGGGTCTCACTGTGTTGCTCAGGCCCGTCTCAAACTTTTAGGCTCAAGCGATCCTCCTGTCTCAGCTTCCCAAAGTACTAGGATTACAGGTGTCAACCACCATGCCCAGCCATATAGAGATTTTATCTTTGTTAAGGCAATAAATTAAGTATCTTCAAAACTACAGTAAAAAATAATTTCCAGAAGAGATGTTCAGATAATTCCAGTTGAAAAAGAGTATGTGTAGTTACTATTTCCATTCTAGTTCTTAGATTTAATAATGTCAAAGATAAAAGGCTCTTTGGATTTTATAATCTGCTACTAATTTCTAATAGTGATGTATTTTGCTTTGTACAAAATTCAAATAGCACTGATGTAGAGGAAATACCAGGTTCCCTGCTGTTACACTTGATAAACCTCTAGAGCGGATGAAGATTATAAGCCGGGGTTTTTGTTTTGTCCTCTCCATTTGGGGAGGAAGTGGTCAAGTGTACCAACAGACCACAGTACAACCAAGAAAGTCAGGTGTATCTTTCCAGGACTATTTCTGGCCACCCAGGGGTAAACTGCCTATTACTGAGCCGGTTACTATAAAAACTCCAAAGGATGTAAAAGTGAGTTTGGCACCTTTTGACAGCCTGATGTTTAGCCATTAGTATATCTGTATGCTTCATGTGACTTAGAGATAAACTAAACATATAGTAGAAGTAACTATTCTCTGCTTTTAGGAACATTGCAATGAATGAAAGTTGGTTGGAAAAATTCAGAAAGTGAACACAGTGATGCAAACTCTACCGCAAATGGTCCCAGGCCTTGACATGCTGTCATTAGCAGACAGCCTATTTATTTAATAAACAAAGTTTGTTTTCCCTATTTCTATCCTGTTTTTTAGAATTACTTTGTTTTATAGAATATTCCAAGGCACAATTCTTCTTCATTATGAAAAAATGAGTGTGCGTTAGCCCTCAGTCCCTGGTCTAAGGGTTCTTGTTGGAGCCTTGTAATGAAAAATAAAGGAAGGCAGAGAAAAGTGATTTTTGCAGAAGCTTATATTGGACCTAGTGTATCTCATGTGACATTTAGAAAAACGGGCACAGGGTCCTGAAGTGGCTCCATATTTTCCTTTGCTCAGGCTGGAATGCATAGCGCGTGATGCTGAGCTGGTAGATAAGTCTGTGGCAGATCTGAAACGCCTGGGTGAACTGATTCACAACAGCTGCGTGTCAGCAATGCAGGAATATGAAGAACAGCTGAAAGAAAATGCCAGCGAGGGTAAGTCAGCAACCCACTTTAGTGACTCAGTCTCGAAAGCAGTCCCTTGGCATTCCCTTTAGGGTTTTTTAGGAGTGACTAGGATCCTATACATGCCTAATGCTCAGCTACCTTTATGTGAGCTCAGTATTCTACTCATAAACGAAGTTAATGTGTCGAAGGCGGAGAGTGATGAAATGGTTTCCTTTGTTGTTATAGAAAGAAAGTTTAAATTGGTTTGAATGATGGACACCTCTGTATTTTGGCTACAAATAAGGGGCGTTGTAGACCACAAGCATCATTAGCTATGTTGGATTCACCTGCACATATTGTGTGTTGTGACAAATGTAAAGAATTTAGAGAATTAATTGAAATAAATAAAATATTGGATGAATATTATAAACATTTTTGTTACATTGAGATTTCATGCCACTAGAATTTGTTGTAATTGGATTGGACGTGCAGTATGTTTTCTCTTAGACACCAGAAAGTGTTTTTGCCTGTTGTGTGTGATCTCTCTAAAAGCAGGAGGTGTGGGGATGCTTGTGAGGAGAGAGCTCTGAAGTAGTTATTGGTACAGGACACCTCATAGTGAACCTCAAAGAAACGAGGGTGTTGTCATTCCAGTTGCCCGGACTGTGGTTTATCTGTGCCATTTTCCCCGTTCTTTTGTCACGCTTCGCTACGCTAGGTAAGGCTACCCTTTGGAGGCTTTGTCCAGTGATGGTTAAGGGTTCAGGCTCTGGAGATAGCCAGTTACCTGGAATTTTCATTCTGTCACTTCCTAGTTACAAGACCTTTGGCAAGTTATAGCTCCTCATTTGCAAAATGAAGTAATAGTACCTACCTCAAAGAGTTTGGATGATTCATTGGATAATTCTGGGACTGCCTTGTTACCTATCATTAAGTAAAGATGTGAGGATTTATGTTTTGGAATTTACTTTTCAAGGATACTATTGAAATTAATAGAATTAAAAAATATAGTCAAAACTTATTTTAAGATGTATTTTCTTTTTTGTAATAAAAGAAACTTAAGTAACCTAAGTGGTTTGGACAGTGATCTGAATTTGTGCTTTTTGTAGCATCTAGAATACACCCAAAAGTAGATTTGATGTTTAATGTATAATGTTTATTCTTGGTAAATTGTTTTGAATAAGCAATAAATTTACAAGGCTCAAAACCAAAAACCATATACCCCTATTATTTATTGTCTTTTTGGAGAAATAACATTTTATTTTTTCCTTTCTAAGCATGATGAATAGTACAGCATCCAGACTGTTCTGTATCTTTTTCCCATTGAACAGTATGTTTTGGAGATGCTTTCTTAGAACATTTACCTTCTCCCCCATATCTATTCCTCTTTTTTTTTTTTAAGTGCATGTTCACATTCTGGATCTGGCTTATTGCTTTCTCTGGCATTGTTTAAGTTGTTTTCCCTACATCTGTATTTCCTGTAAATTGGTATTTAGTATATTCTGAGTCCAGGTTGACATTTCCAGAGCAAATATAAAATTATTGATACCCTTTTTCTCTTAGGCTGAAATGTTTGTTTCTAAAAATGTTGACATATTTATATATTTGCTTTATCCTACACATGTATTTCCAGATATCAATACCAGTCTTATTGTTAGCAATAAGATGCTTGAATGCAAATTTGATTTCTTCACAATTTTTTTTGTCCTTGGAATATATTCCAATAATAATGTATAATCAAAATATTTTAGAATTATTAGAAGTTATTCTTTTGTCTGTGTGTGATTATGCCACCAGCTTCATCCCCGTTTAGACTCTTCTGTTTTCATTTATTTTCAATTTGAAAGATTGTTTTTCTCATTTGATTTAACTTAAAATTATTTACTTAGTCCAAAGTCAAAACTGTTAAACAAGGTATATTTGGAGAATCTTGCTTTCATCTTGCTTCTCCAACGCAGTTCTCTTCTTCCAGCATAGGTCACCACCATCTATTGGTTTTATCTTTCAATTACTTCTTTTTTACAGTGTAAGGGTGCGTGCATTTTGTGTGCATTTTCCCCCTCATACAGAGGAGAACATACGTACTCTGTTCTGCACCTACTTATTTTCACGTCTGAGATTATCATTAAGAGATAATCTTTTTTCCTTTTACAGTTGTACAATAGTCCATCTTGTAGTTAGACTTCAGGTCATACTTTTGTTCCCTAGTGATGAATATTTGAGTTTTCAGTCTTTTGTCATTATAAATAAAGCCACAGAGGATAATGGTCTAGTGAATATACCCTTTTGTATATCTGCCAGCTTGTCTTTGGGATAGGTTTCTCAAAGTGGGATTGCTGGGTCCTGGGGAAAATGCTATAGGTACTTTGCTTCAGTATTGCCAAATTCTCCTGCATAAGTCTGGTGCCATTTACATAACCACCAGCAGTGTTTGTTGGTACCTGTTCATAAGCCTCACAAACAGATATTTTGTTAAATATTTAGATTTTTGCCATTCTGATAGGCTAGAAATGGTATCTCATTTTTCTTAAGTTTTATTTGCATTTTGTTTTCTCTAAACTGTCTATTCATATATTCAGCCCATTTTCTATTGAGAAGCATTCTTCTTACAAACAAGTGGCATTGTCTCATGAATTTCAACTTGGACTCTTTGGTTAGAGTGACTAGGTTGGTTTCATTTTTACTTATAAGACTATTTTAGTTTGAAAGTTGGGTTAGGGTAACCTTACATCATCCCTTTGTCATCTTAGCTGTGTTAGATATTAGATTGATCTTATACTTTTTCAGTACCGATGTTACAAAGATTGAGTGAGAATCATCTTTAAAACACTTGAGTTTTTTGGAACTTCACTAATGGGATAAGTAGGAAAACAAAAGGGAAAAATTTCAGCATTAATATTAAACCTTCAGAATCTTCTTTTATTAACTTAGTACTTTTAGAACCAAAGTATTACAAATTAAATAGGAAGATTATGATACATTATAACCACCAGAGTATTAAAGCCTTAACTGGATTGTTTGAAGGTTATTTTATACACATTAATTGAGGAAAATAATTTGTCTTTATAGATTGTATCTTTGAACTGCCAATAGAAGATTGAGATGTATATAGGGACTGAAAATTCAGGGTTTGGTTTTCTGTGGAACTTCAGCAAATTTTCATATTTCTAATGTGAAATTGGTATTCTTTAGGGAAAGGACCAGGGAAAAGGAGAGGTCCTACTATCAAGATATCTGGAGTTCAGGTTAATGTGAAATCCATTATTCAACATGAAGAAGAGTTTGAGATGCTACATAAATCTATACCTGTGGACCCAGAAGAAAAAAAAAAGTGAGTGTATTTTGTGTACATCTATGGGGTAGTTGTGCCTTAAGAAAACAGATTTGAAATTATAGTTATGTATAGTCACATAGTGTTTTCATTGCCTAGTCTTTAACATGTCAGAAAGGCCCCTCTTCTGAAGTCTTCCTGTTTTAAAAATCCCCGTAGATACTGCTTAACCTGTCGTGTCAAAGCTGCGCATTTCGATGTAGAGTGGGGAGTGGAGGATGATTCTCGCCTGTTGCTGGGAATTTATGAACATGGCTATGGAAACTGGGAGTTAATCAAAACAGATCCAGAGCTTAAATTAACTGACAAAGTAAGTAACTCTGCCAGAGAAACTAAATGGTTTGTTATATACTATTTTTATGTTGATTATTTATTTCTGACTGTTTTTGAGGGGGGCATCAATTCGGAAATTGGTACAATAGTAAGTTCCTGAGATTTCTTTATCCTTGGAAATGTTTCTATCTTTAGTGGACTGTGGCACTATTTCATAGATGAAGATGAAGGGAAAGACAATAGCCATATGAAATTTGGGGGAAATCCTAAAATTCTGGTATTTATTATAGGTGGAATCTCATTACAACAAATACCAAGGGTAAGTTTATTAATAATGAAAACATTCTTTGGCCTTAGTTGTTGGCCCTTTGTTTAAAAGTACATTTGAAACAACCATATTCCATTTCTACATAAAGACAGAACGTCACTTTGGTATTTTTTTGTAATGGAATTAAACATAGGCTGTTCTTCTCCTACACAAAATTGAGCCTCCCACCCTGTCTGTTGCAAATAACAAGGCAATAGTTAGAGCCATTATCAAGGAAAGCTGACTGGTTAAATTTTTTAAGAATTTGCTCCATGTTGTGCTCCTGGCAGGGCTTTTCCTAGCACATCATCCATGCTCATCCCATCTGGGTTTTAGGAAGGTGACAGCACCCTGCCGTAAGCGCTGAGACCAAATCCAGTCTGGCCCTAGAGGTCCAACTGTGGTAGCAGGAAATGAATTATCATGTCCTGGCATAGCTCAGTGCTCTCCGACAATGCTCTAAGAAGCATTTTCAATCTAAAACGAAGCTTTAACCTAGCTCCAGGGATTCCCTGCTCCTGGAAGGAGGAAATCCACGACGGCTGGGATGCTCTAGCAGATGAAGCCACAAGCCCCTCCTACCTGAGTTGTTCTACCCTGTTAACAGCACAGGTAGGAGTCATTGGGAGAGCTGGATTTCTCCATCCCATTTTGTAAAATGAGAACAGCTCAATGAGGGATTCTCAGTGACTGGGAGCCATGGACATGAGATAGGATCTGAGGCTTTAATCTGTATTTTGGGTGGTTGGAGGGGGAAAAGACTGTACTCAGTTCTTTGTTGTCTCTGTTTCTCTTAATCCACTAACCGGGATGTGGGTGATGGTGGGTGTTCTCTTCCTTTCTTGTTGAAGATTCTGCCTGTGGAGACAGATAAAAAACCTCAGGGGAAGCAGCTACAGACCCGGGTGGACTACTTGCTGAAGTTGCTCAGGAAGGGTCTGGAGAAGAAGGGGACTGTCGTCACAAGTGGCGAAGAGGTAAGGACCTGCCAGCTGGGTGTTCTTCAAGTGTCTGAGGCTCCAACCATGCAATGTTGTAGCAAAGAGAAGCTGTCTGTGCTTGTTGCATAGAATGTCACCTCTTGGGCAGATGCTGCTTTTGATGTTCTAGTAATGACCAGCTGATTGGCAATAGAAATACTGATTTAAGTCTTCAGTGTCTTGGCAAATGTTTTTACAAAACCATTCTCCTCAAATGTTGCCTCCGCATAATTCTGAGGTCTCTCCAGTGCTTCTAGACCAGGTGTATTATTATTGCCACTTTATCTTGCTTCCTCAATTTTTGAATATAGTTACAGTTTATTGCACTGAATACTAATGAGTTTGCGTTTTGTTATGTCTAACTCTGAACTACTTGTAATAGTGCTTCTCAGGGATAAAATGGACAACTGGAGTCTCAGTTAATTGAGAAACTGGACTTCATTCATGATTACTTAACTTGCTTAATGAAAAATACCAACTGAGTTCCAAATGAATCTCCTTTCATTTACCCAACTTGGTTCCGGCCTAGAAACTGGGAATCCCATTTAGGAGATATTTAAGCTGCATTCTATACCTGTACCCTTTGTTTGTGCATGTTCCTTAAGAGCTCTTATAGTGCCCCCCCCTTATTTTTTTTTTATGGAAACAGGGTCTCTCGCTCTGTTGCCCAGGCTGGAGTGTAGTAGTGTGGTCATTCCTTCCTCACTGTAAACTTGAACTCCTGGCCTCATGTCTGATCCTCCCACCTTAGCCTTCTAAAGTGCTAAGATTATAAGCATGAGCCACATGCCCAGCGTCTTGTAACTATTTCATTTGTATTAATTTCTCTGTATTATTATTAGCAAACTTTAGGAAAAGCTTTTCAGGTAATGTGTTGAGAATGTCATGTATTGTGCATTAGTCTCTGGAGAGATAGGTTGGATGATGTTTATTTTATGTCCTTTAAATTACTGTATCATTTGATTAAATAAACAATGCTTTAATCTCTTCCTTCTGGTTAGGTAGCTTGATTCCGTATTTCTAATATTATTATCTTTGATATATTATCTGTATTTGTGTCTTTGTAGATACACTGTTTTCCTTTTCTTGAAGTATATCTTTAGGATGAATTCTAAAACATAGAATCAGTAGGTTCAAATAATGTATGTTATAATGTAGGCTATGTATAATAGTATAATAACCCACAGCTTTTATTGTTGTTTTGTTTTTTCAGAAAAAAATTAGTTGTGCTCTATTTATTTCCTCTGATTTTTCTTATTTGAATTATGGCTGTTTCTGTTGCAAAGTGTCATTGTGTTATTGCTCATGTTTTCAGGGGCTTGGTTTATAGTTTTATCATTTCCTCTCTCTTTCCAGGCCAAATTAAAGAAGCGGAAGCCTCGAGTAAAGAAGGAAAACAAAGTACCCAGACTGAAAGATGAGCATGGAGTTGAGTTTCCATCTCCTAGACTTTCAGACAATCCATCAGAAGAGGGAGAAGTAAAGGTAGGAGGCTAGATTTCAGTTGAAGGTGTTTCTTTAGTTATGTTTATTTGTATGAACTGGATTAAAATAATTTGAAGTGTATTTGATTTATATGTGGAATAGATGGAAATAAAATTTTTATGTCTTTGCTTACTCTGTCAGAGAGGAATATTTCTGTTCATTTAAGTCAGCAATTGCGAGTTCCAGTAATGGAAGTAGAGGAAGGGGCTAATGAGTGGCAGTTAACACTTAGCTTCACTGTTGGGAACAGTACGTAGTGGTAGGGACTGTGGTTAACCAGAGAGCTCATGCCTCATGTGAAGGGGAACAAAGTGCTTGTGGGTCGAATTTGGCTCGAGCCTGCCAGTTTGTTAACCTCAGATCTAAGTAAATTGGTATCATTCAGTGTTAGTCAAAGAGTGACAACTTTATGAGATTTCTTAGAGTGTAATTACACTTTGAAAAGCCCCAGAGGGTCATCAGTGTGGCCCAGGAAAGAACTAGCATGGGCTTGAGTCATGGATACATAAATTCAAATGCTGTCAGTCTCACCATTTATAAGATGGCTGTGTACAGGTATATACAGAGTTTTTGCTGTGTATGATATGGAAATGACAATGCCTCTGTTGACAGGTTTCTATGAGAATGAAATCTGAGGATATAAGTAAAGAATGTTTGCCTTTACAGTCTTAATTGGCTATTCCTAGAGAGTTTAGCATTGTGCCAGTGAGTTCTTTAAAGCCGAATGCTTAAAAATGAGCTTCTGGGCTCAGTGCCTGTGGCTCAAGCGGCTAAGGCACCAGCCACATACCCCTAAGGTGGTGGTTTCGAATCCAGCCCGGGCCCGCCAAACGACGACAACTGCAACCAAAAAACGGCCGGGCGTTGTGGCAGGTGCCTGTAGTCCCAGCTACTTGGGAGGCAGAGGCAGGAGACTCACTTGAGCCCAGGAATTGGAGATTGCTGTGAGCTGTGATACCACAGCACTCTACCCAGGGCGACAGCTTGAGGCTCTGTCTCAAAAAAAAAAAAAAATAAAATAAGCTCCTAAGTATGGACATTGTGATGAACCCCTGGGAGCAGTGCTTCTTTCTGTGGAAATGATTGAATAAGTATAAAGTCTGTGGCTGAAGTTCATGGCTCCATTTGTTTCCTAGGATGATGGCTTAGAAAAAAGTCCGATAAAGAAAAAACAAAAGAAGAAAGAGAACAAGGAGAACAAGGAGAAACAATTGAGTTCTAGGAAAGACAAAGAAGGGGACAAGGAAAGGAAGAAATCAAAAGATAAGAAAGAGAAGGTATTGGAAGCATTCTATTTATGTAGATTAGCCATAGCGTTTGAAATTCACCTTTTGGGTTTAGAAATGGAAGGGGGTTTGAGGTCTGTGGAGTAGTTGTCTTTTTATGGGTATAGCCAAGAAGGAAGGATGGGGCTTTTGAGGGATGCCTATATCCCTCCTTGCAGAAAGAGAGGAATGTGAAAATTTGGGGTATTCTTTAAAATAGAAGGCCTTTACTTGATCTTTTATGACATTATTTCGGGAGGGTGGGGTAGGGCAAGTTGTTTGAATGAGATAGGATAGGTGACAGAATCTGCTTTTACATGTAACTGCTCAAAATATGTTTTCAGATTCATATTACAAGAGCATAATACACAGATGAATCTCAATATTTCAAGGGTTTAGGAGTCAAAACAAATATCATCAAGAGTTACTAGAGGCTCGGCGCCTGTGGCTCAGCGGGCTAAGGCGCCAGCCACGTATACCTGAGCTGGCGGGTTCGAATCCAGCCCGGGCCCGCCAAACAACAATGACGGCTGCAACCAAAAAATGGCCGGGCGTTGTGGCGGGCACCTGTAGTCCCAGCTACTTGGGAGGCGGAGACAGGAGACTCGCTTGA
>CAUYRH010023041.1:0-17676 GCA_963574655.1 Perodicticus potto | reverse complement strand
AGAAAAATAAAAAGCAAAACCTGTAGGTGAGGATCTTCTGTCAGTCCCAGAAGGATGAATGTTGTTATTGCTGTGTGGTTTCTCATTACTGACCTCGGGATTTTGCCAAACCTATGTGTAAACATCAGAGTCGTTTGAATTTCAGGATTCAGACAAAATCAGGAGATGATGAACACCCCTGTGCATATTCAATTCTCCAACCTCCATGAGTTTTACTTGTTACTCTAAAAAATTTCAGAGCGTGTGAAAAAAGTAAACACATTTTAAAAAAGGAAAAAATTATTAAATTTGTACTCAGATCTACTCAATTCATGTTTGACTTCTGCAATTTTAAGAAGTGCTTGACATGACTTGTATTTAGCTATTTTTATTGGTATGGATTGAGAATTATATATGCTTATATATACATACACATGCTAGTATATACTAGAATATTTTATAGTAATTTGAACTTCCCTGATCTATTTATACAAAATAAGGAAATGAGATTATTTTATAAATTCTAATTATTGGAACTAGCATAGTATAACTTTTCCTTTATTAATATGCTATGGTAAATAAGTTATAGAGAATTAAACATTTTAATTCCTACCCTGGTTTGTGCATTTTTTATTTGATTGCATTCAATTTATTTTTAATTTTTAATTGTTCTTATGCTGCCAAAGATTTGCCTTCAACTCATAAGCTAAATTTAAAAATTCACTTAATTTTTATTCCTTTGCTTACAACATTGTGAATTGTTAAATTCTTACAGCTGTAGACCAGGACCTAATCAAGGCATTTCAATTCCCTCTGTGATGTATATTTATTTGATTTTGACACCTTTTTTACTTCTTGGTTCTTCATTATAAAGTCAAAACATGTTTTCGCCCTACAGTGTGCACATTTATAATTTTATGTCTTTTCTAAAGCTTCCTTATCTATATCTTATATCTACTCCTTGGATAATGCTGTGTAGCACAATCTGATTAGTTTGTTGCGTTCTTTTATCACAGTGTAAGGCAATGTTGAGTGTAATAAATAAAGCACTGAAGAATATAATAACTATATTTTCATGCTTTTATTTATCTACTCAGGTTAAAGCAAATTATAAGTTATATACAGGTATATATACACAAAGTGAGGTATAGTATCTGCACTTTAAAAGTAGGATAGCTGAGGCACAGAGAGGTAGAGTATGTGTACACTGTTGTCTAGATTTTTTGTTTTTTGTTTTTGCAGTTCTTGGCCTGGACTGGGTTTGAACCGAGTATATGGGGCCAGCACCCTACTCCTTTGAGCCACAGGCCACTGTTGTCTAGATTATCAGTGGCCAGACAGAGACAGTTCAGAGTCCCAGTTCTCAGGCTCTGCACTATTTGTTGGTGTGCATTTCCTTGAATGTCTTAGTTTCTGGAAACATGCTTCTTTAGGCAATTGAAACAAACGTGCATACTATACAGTTTATTGTCTAAACCAAGATGCTTGAAGAGCAAACAGAGCACGCAATATTAGTGAATATGGTGATATGACTGATGTAAACAGAATATTAAGGGCAAAAAGTAAATGTGTGTCACTCTATATGGCATTCTTTTTTTTTTAGAGACAGAGTCTCACTTTATTGCCCTCGGTAGAGTGCTGTAGCGTCACAGCTCACAGCAATCTCAAACTCCTGGGCTTAGGCGATTCTCTTGCTTCAGCCTCCCGAGTAGCTCAGACTACAGGTGCCCAAGACAACACCTGGCTATTTTTTGTTGCGATTTGGCCAGGACCAGGTTCGAACCTGCCACTCTAAGCATAAGGGGCAGGCACCCTACCCACAGGGGCATAGGTGCCGCCCCTCTATATGGAATTCATTACTCAATTCACATGTGATATCTGGGCTGATGGAAAGGAAAAGCACAACTGGCTAATTTTCTCTATTTTATTTTTTGTCTCTTTAGTGTATTGATCCCTTAATGTTTGTTGAATATTTCTTTCAGTAAAATATTAAGACTGAAGACTAAGGACTCTGTTATTCTGTGTTAAGATCAATAGCTAGCTGAGAGTTATTAATTATGTTTCTTCAGCCATATTATTAGATATTCACAGATTTCTGATGTGTAGTAATGTTTTCAGAGTTCCAAATTTTCTTATCTTTACTAAGTGCAAAAGAAATCTTTAAAACTGAGGCATTTTCTTATGATTTTAGAACATTTCCTTCAGAAAGTCTTGATGAATATACTATGAGAACTTTTAACAGTGTCTTTCTCTCTTTAATCAAGTAAGCACAGCCTTCTGTTAACCTTCCCACCCATGAGGGAAGTCTCCATGGTAGAGAGACACCATCACACTGTCATAGAGCAGGGATATTAATCTAGATTAAGGGTAAATAAAGTTTGATAGGAAGTTAATACCATTTCGAGCAGAACATTATCACAAGAAAGTGACTTCATAGCTCACACAGAAAACTGCAATCCTGTTTTCTTCTTTTTCACTATCTCAACTTACCACACAGTAATTTTCTTGGTCTTGAATTCAGGTTTGCTCTGCTCTTAAAACTACTGTTTAACTTCAACAATATCTTACTTCTCCTGTATTCAGTCTTACATAAATGTTAACTGTTTATCTACCTCATCACATTCATGTTGACTAAACTCTGCCATTGTTTACCTTTCAGAAAATCTTTTAGTTTTGAAGAAGATCAGCAATGAATAATACAATTTCAGGCAATGTTTTGGTCTGTTTCTATTGCATGTGTATCTACACTTGAATTTTTATTTTTTGCATATATATGAACATGGGGAAATTTATTTCTGAATATTTCCCAGCCAGAACTGGCAATGATGTCTAGGGCCATCATTCTAGGAAAATATATTTCACAAATGATTGTAGGATTGATTTTTTTTAACAAATGCTAACATCGATATTCAACATATTGATTATTTAAGTCTAACGCTGTGCTTAAAGAGGGAAATATTACACGGTCCATCCACCTCTCTCTTCCTGCCAGTATGTAAACATAAATACACTCAAAATAACTGATAAATACATTCATACTTACCTTTTAAGCAGTAAGTTATTTCATGACATCTGTTGTCAGTTGATTTGCTGATACTCACAATATGACAGAGGTTGAACAGGAATATTCCAATGGAGATGTGTGAATGCAAAGTTTTCTCAGGGAAATGTATTCAACCAGCAAATGTCCTGAAAATGCCCAAAGCCCCACTTCACAGAGCTTTTTCCAAAATAGGCCTTCTGCCATTTTAAACCAAGAAAATATGTTATTGTTCTCTTGCTAGCTAAAGTAAGGAAATACCTAGTGTTACGTATTGAGGATACCATAAGCTATTGGGTGACAGGGGATAACTGCTCTTTTGGGCTTAGTGGTCAGGAAAACATGTTTGACACTAAACATTATAACTAGTTAATTTATGTATTTTTATGTATTAATTTATGTTAATTTATGTATTTATAACAGAAGTCAAAAGAGTCAACAAACTAAAGAGTCCTTAGAGCCCAGGTTTAAAGTCACTAAGGAATCTTCAGTATAATCAGTTTTGGCAATCACTGTTGCATAGGAAACAATGGGGACAGAGCCCCTAGGGACAAGAAAATGCAAAAGCATCAGACACACCCTGATAGTGCAGACTAAAAAAAAAAAAAAAGAAAAATCAAATGGTAAGATCTTTGGTTTCTTTCTGATATCATCCAAGGTAGTGGAAATGGCATAAGGACATGTTCTCTACTTTTTAATAGTAACTGACAGATATAAAAAATAGAAAGGTAAAAAGAAAAAAAATGACACAAATAACTACTCAGACATGAGCACATAAATTTATCTGCAAAAACTATTGTAATTTACCATTTTCATTGAAGTTATTATGGTTGTACTTATTTTTTTTAAAAAAATTCGTTATTCTTATGGAATTATGGAGTAGATGTCCAAATTTCATACATGGATATATTGCACTGTTATGACGTCTGAGTTTTTTGTGTAATTCTCATCTAAATAGTATATGCAGTGCCATTAGGTCATTTCTCATTCTCTACACCTCCCACCCACCATGTTTCCACCCTCCCAAGTCTTCATTATAAATTATTACCCTATGTCCCTGTGTGCTCATCACTTTGCTCTCACTTATTAGTGACAGCATGCTGTCTTTGATTTTTTGTTTCTGATACTCCAGATCTACCCAAGTTGCTACAAAATACATGACTTAAATTCTGGATATTAGTTTTTTGTCAGATACATAGCTTGTGAATATATTCTTTCATTCTGTATGTTGTCTGTTATCCTTTCTTTTGAAGTGCAGAATCTTTTTATTTTAATTAAGTTTTATTTATTTATTTACATTTAATTTTGGGGTCTCTGTAATAAATTCTTTGCCTAGGCCAATGTCCAGAAGAATTTTTCTTCGGTTTTCTTCTAAAAGTCTTACAGTTTCATGTCTTACACTTAAACATTTAATCCATTTGAGTTGAGTTTTGTATATGGTCAAGAAATAGGGATGCAATTTTATTCTTTGGCATATGGGCACTCAGTTTTTCCAGCTTTATTTGTTGAAAAACAGTATCCTTTCCTGAGTGTATGTATTTGTCTACTGTGTTAAAGATAAGTTGGCTGTGAATATATGGTTTTATTTCTGGATTCTTGGTTCTATTCCATTAACCTACCTGTCTGTTTTCATATCAGTATCCTTCTATTTTGGTTACCATGGTCCGATAGTCTTACTTAAAGTCCAGCAATCCCTCTCACTTTGGTTTATTTGATTAGCATTGCTTTGGGTGTTGGGGTCTTTCTTGGATCAATATGAATTTTAGGATTTTATTTTTTAATTCTGTGAAGACTTACCTTGGTATCTTGATAGGATTTGGATTGACTCTATAGATTTCTTTGGGTAATATGATCCTTTACACAGTATTTATTCTTTTAATAATTTTCCATCTATTGTAAAGGAGATAAGTTCTTGAACTGGTTCTCAACTGGTGGCTATTGGTGTATAAAAATTATACTGATTTTAGTACATTGGTTTTGTGTTCTGAGATTTTACTTTACTGAATTCATCTATCAAACCTAGGATAAGATAGTTTTGGAGGAGTCTTTAGAGTTTTCTAGCTAAAAGATCCCATCAGTAGCAAATAGAGATAACTCCCTCTGTTTTGATTTCGACATACTTGTGGTAGTATTGTACTGGACAGGTGACCATGTTTCATTGCCTCCTGCACTTGAATGCCCCAGGTAGGAGTTGGGGCCCTGGAGCTTTAAGGTAAGTCCTTGTTCTCCACCACAGCAAAGACAGAGGGAAAGTGAGGCTGGATAGGGCCAAGTTGGGTGAATCTGAACTCAGAAGAAGAGAAAATATGTAATATTCTGGACAGAATTACTTTACTTGGAAGAATAATTTCTGGCTTGTCACTGGACCTGAATATAGACTGAAATCGTGCCTATGGACCAGAAAATTGCTATATAACCTGAGCTTCTCATCATTGCCTGATCACTAAGGCATAATTCTGGACATGTGTGGGAACTCTTCATTACTAATTGGAAGACACATATACAAGATTGAGCTCAATAAGCATGTTCTGAAAACACAAATAAAGCACATGAGCAGGTGGCAGTAGGCAATAGTACACTTCTTTCTTTTTTCCTTTTTTTTTTTTTTTTGAAGTTTTTGGCTGGGGCTGGGTTTGAAACCACCACTTCTGGTATATGGGGCTGGCCATATTTTGAGCCACAGGCACCCCCAAAATAGTACACTTCTTTACATTGCTTTCCCTTTATTGCACTCATAGGAAGTCCTCTATGCTCATTTCATTAAGGAACAATGTTTAAGGTTTGACTTATATGTGAGTTTGTTTGATATACTGTATATGGTTGTTTATTTTGCACATGGAAAGAGAGGTGACTTGATGTACAGAATTCTACTGGTTTACAGACAGTGGATAATGATTTAGTTGGTTGATCAGAGATTTATAAGGATTGTGATTGTATAATTGATTACTAAACATTTTTGAGAAGAGCTAGGTATACATATGGAATTCTCCAAATAGGCACATATGGCTACTCTACTTGTCTTTCATATGAATGCTCACTAAAGAACTACCTCAACAGAAGAGGAATATTATAATAAGATAAAACATGTTCTGTGGTTGTCAGCTTCTTTTCCTTACAACCTCTGTCCTTGCTCAATGTGTTCATCAAAGTGGCAATGATAATAATGATGAAAATTATGAATGAGCTCATCAGTACAGACTTTTGCTCAACAAGGTTGATTTGGTTAAAAGTGCTAATGAATGACCACTCTCCTCCACTCTACCAATAGCAAAGACCAACAGAAAACCTCTTATATAGATAGCCACATTTTCTTAGGTGATGAACTACCCATTGCATGAAAGTATAATTACCTTAAACCACTTCCATCATGAAAGATACAAAACTTTTCTGTCTGAAATAGATACTTATTCTGGATATAGATTTGTCTCCCTCCTATCAAGCTTTGCCCAAATTACCATCCACAAACTTAATGAATAGCTTATTCACAACCATGATAATACATACAACAGTATTTCTAATAAGAGATCTTGTTTTAGAGCAAATGAAATGTGTTAAGTAGCTCATGTTTGTGGAAGTTTTCCTTTATCACCCTGAAGCAACTAGCCTGAAAAAATAGCATGATATTCTTTTATAGTTACATTGAAAGTGATCACGAGGTGGCAATGCTTTGTAGTGCTACAATATTATCCTTTGGACATGGTATATGCTCTGAATCATTGATCGCTATATTTGATATGCTATTTTTTCCCAAATCTGGATTTAAAACTCTGAGAATCAAGTTGTGGAAAATCTATTATTTTCTCTCAGTATGACCCTATTGTGTGCCAGCGAAATTTTTGCTTGTCATTTAACTTTGGTCTCTGTGGTTTATAGGCCTTAGTTACCAAAGGAGGAAGGTTTCCAATCAGTTCACATAGGAATAATTCCAGTCAACTAGAGATGAAACTACCACCTCTCCTATTTATCCTCATTGTGTTATTGAATTAACAGGTATGGAGATGGATTACTGTACTGACCAGTAAATAATTCTGGTTATTAAGAAGAAATTACAGGACAGGAAGGCCATATTGTCTAGGAGACCTCTTCATAGTCTCATGTCCTGTGATAATGGAAAATTATGAACCTAACATAGTACCACAGACTCATCAGAAATGAAGACTTGTATCACCCATCAGGCGACAGTTTATGGCCAGGTGATATGTGAGATAAGAAAAAAAGGAATATTAAAATGGGAGTGGAAGAAAATTTTAAATATCTTACTTAGCTGCATGAATAATTTGCAGAAATCAAGGTGATAATAGTTGTGATCATTTTTTACATAACCCACACAGACACTTGCACATGCTACTTTTAATTTTTCTCTCTTTTTTCCATTCCTCTATAGTATGTAAAGTGTTAATATAAATAATAGCAACTTTGTAATTTAGTAGTTAAGTTACAAACTATCACAGGGGAGTGTGTCTCAGTTAGAACAAAAATGTGTACATAGTGTAAACCAAATACTCAAAGAGGGGTAAAGTTATATGGGACTTTGTACGTCCTCTTCTGAGAAGAATGTTAGGATGGCTTTGGTTGTACAAGAGAGGATTATGTTATATGTGTAAACTTTCTTTTCCTTTATTGGAAATTATCATTAAATATAATATAAAGGATAACAAATTGACAAGGAGTCCACTGTGCTAGATCATTCTATTTATATGATCCAAGATATAGTTTAAAAAATTAGTTGTCAGCCATAAAAAAAAAAGATGGAGACTTTACATGTTTTCTATTAACCTGGAGGGAGTTGAAACACATTCTCTTTAGTAAAGTATCACAAGAATGGAAAACCAAATACCCAATGTACTCAATACTAATATAAAGCCAGGAGACTATCTAATACATGCCCACATAAGAGAAAAACTCAATTTAATTTAAGTTTGAGGAAGGGGGAATGAGGAAGCAGAGGGAAGGAAGGGAAGGGATTGGTGTGCTCCCACTTAATGGACACAATGTAAGGGTGTACGGCTCACCTTTTGAATGCAGGACACAACTACAAGAGGGACTCTATCTAACAGATGCAAATATTGTAACCTTGTTGTTTGTACCTCATATTAACCTGAAATTAAAAAAATTAGTTGTGTGAAATTTGGAAGACAGAAGATAAGTCATGGTCATTGCTCCTTGTATATCATGGTGGTTAATTATTGTGTCAGAGATTCACAGACGTCCTGCATTTTTCAGCTTGTTCATTTTCTTGGCTTTGCATCCAGCTCTTCTTTTGGATGGTTGACTCTGCTGAACAATGGAGATCCCAGGATTATTTTACAATGACTCATAGACATCCTTGAACTTCATGATCAGCTCTTCCTGATAATCCTGCTTCTGCAGTCGGCTGCATTTGGCTTCTCATGTTGCGTACTTGGTGATACCTTTGATCCTTCAGCTCTCTTTTCAGAAATATACTTCCTCAAATACTTCCTAACTCTGTAAATCTTAATTACTATATTAAATCCCTTATACTATAAGAATGATTCTGCTTCTTGACTGAAATATAACCGACACAGGGCATAATTTTTTATTTTTTTAATCTCTTTTTGTACTTTGCAACTCATTTATTTGTCTTTATCTCTTATTTCATCAAAACCAGATTGTCTTTGGTTTTCATGGAAAGAACAGTGTAGAAATTAGGGATGCAATATATGGCATAGGACAGAAGTACATGTAAGCCTAGTTACATCATTGAGAAATAGTGTAAACTTGATAATTTTATTTCTTACGATTAGGATAATGAAAGTGTAAAACTGCTTAAGTTGTTGTGGTCCAATTAATGTGAGAGAAAAGAGATTCTGTAGACAATTATTTGTTTTGCGTTTACTATGCTGCTGGCATGCAGAGTCTTATTTTGTGTTCAAACACACTAATTTCTATTATTATCCCTTTTCTTTTTTAATTTTTATTTTCATAACATCAACCAGCTGTAATCTGAATGATTTTTATTGTTTCTAGATATAAATTTCTCAAAATATTCTCTCCTGTCAACTTATTGCCTGTATCTTTTTCAAGTTAGATTTCACTCATCATTAGTTGTTCATTTATTCAATTTAGGGTCATTAGAATTTATAATTTTCAGGACTTTTTCATACAAAGTGTTTATAAAACCGTATTTTTCCCTTTGGTTATAGGAGTCTTAAAGTGTTATATGTTGCTTAGATTTTTGTTTTCCTTATATTAAAGTTGCTCTTATTATTGTCTGATGGTAAGAGTGAAATTTATTATTATATTTTAAATCATTTTCTAAGTATTTTAAAAGATTTTAAAGGAGCCCATACAGACAGTCAATAATTTCCTGAATATAATTGTAACTTATTCAACTACATCATACTATTTAATTCTTTTTGGTTGTGTAAAGTACATGATGCTAGGTGGGGGAAGACTTTTGTAGAAAGATATTTACATGTTCTCTTAATGAGAGACTTGTTCTGGTTGAGGGTATTATGAAAGGAGTGGAGAAATGTGACATGTATATAGTGAGATTTGGAAGATGGAAGATAAGCCATAGTTACTGCTGTTTTCTGAAAGCAAGACTCAAAAGCCTATGTGTAGGTTTACCTGCCTGGCCTAGAGATTAATCATAACAAGAGAAACAAATGAATTTAGGGTTTACAGGAGAATGTTTAAGGTTTTCTTTTCTTCTGAGTGATTAATCAAATCACTACAAACTTACTTGTGTGCTAGGAATGTAATCCTTTTGATGGTGTCATTGAAAGCTTGTTTCACTTGCTTGTTCCTCAAGGTATAAATGAAGGGGTTCAACAAAGGGGCAACAGATGTAGTGAGCACAGACACTCCTTTATTAATGTACACCTCTTCTTTGGCTGAAGGTTTGATATAGATGAAAATGCAGCTGCCGTAAGTGATGGAGACAACAATCATGTGAGAAGAACAGGTGGAGAAAGCTTTTTTCCTTTGCTGAGCAGAGGGGAATCTGAGAATTGTTTTGATAATATAGACGTAGGAAAGAATCACACCTATTAGTGTTATAATGAAAGTCAGCACTGCACAAATAATAACAGTTTGCTCTATAAACCACGTATCTGAGCACGAGATCTTAAAAAGAGGAGATGCATCACAGCCAAAGTGATCAATGATGTTGGAGTTGCAGAATTCCAGCTGGAGGCCCATACCAAGTGGTGTGATGATGATCATCAGTCCAGAGATCCAGCAGCAGAGGATGAGGACAGTACAGACTCTGCTGTTCATGATGGTCAAGTAATGCAGCGGTTTACAAATGGCCACATAGCGGTCATAGGACATGGCAGCCAGGAGAAAAAATTCTGTGGCCCCAAATATTCCAAAAAAAAAAATTTGACTGGCACAAGCATTATAAGTAATGGTGTTGTCCCCAGTTGATAAGCTGTAGAGGAATCTGGGAATACAGACTGTTGTGAATGAGATTTCTAAGAAGGAGAAGTTTCGAAGAAAAAAATACATAGGTGTTTTAAGGTGAGAATCTATCAGGGTAAGAATGACAATGGTCAGGTTTCCAGTTATGCTCATTAGGTAAGTCAGAAATAAGAAGATAAAAACCAGAACTTGCAGCTGTGGGTCATCTGTAAGTCCCAACAAGATGAACGTTGTTATTGCTGTGTGGTTTCTCATTATTACTTTCAGTTTCTTATGCAATCTGTGTGCTTTCAGAGAGAAAGGAAGTGAACTCTTCTCAGTCACTGAAGGAGACAGAACGTCCAGAAAAAACAAGTACCAAGTTATTCCAAATCATTCCTGTCAGCCTTTTATTATGAATCCCAGTAAAATATACTTGATAAGAGCTCAGAGAAGAGCCTTGAGCTCTACATAATTCCTGTCTACAGGAATCTCAATCATTTTGTGAAAATTTCTGTCTCTATTTCATGATACCATCTTAAAAAAAAAACTAAACAAAAATAATTTGCTTTTTAGAAAATTCAAAACTCAAATCTCATTATTTCAACTGAGTCTTATTTATTTTTATTTGTCATACATATTTTCAAACTGTTTCTTTCACTAGTGTTCAACACACACACACACACATTTAGGGGATACAAGCAACGCTCTACAGTTTGGACTGTAAAGTAAAGGTATCAACTTCTTTTCTATTATTCACCTTAAATAAGGTTAGAATCCACCTACCTAGTGTGCTTCCAAGGTCACATTTAAATGAAATTTTGAAAGGTTAAGCATGTCTTACTACTATCTATCACACTTCTCTGTAATTTTTATGCTGTTTTTTGGTACATTTTCTACCTTTGTACCCACGAATGATTGCTCAGGCAACTTACATATGATTTCTACTAATACATTAATACCTTTCTTTCTCAAGTAATCATTGTCAGCCTTAATATCAAATCTAAAGGATATAATCCTGATATTACTCCATACTTTTGTTACACTTATTAATGTTTAACTTAAAAAAATATACATTTTATACAATTTATTGAGTTTTTATGATACTATATTCACTGCTTTCCTCCTCTTTTCTGGCTGCTTGTCTTAAAATTATTTATGGTTCCACTCTACATCCTGATTTATATTTTCTTGCCACTCAATACTCTCTCCTGGACTCGTCATTGACTTTTCTGGTGCCTTTGTATACCAGCATTCTAATATCTAGACCAGTTCCATATATCCAGGCAAAACCAGATATTTTTATTTTACTATTTAACAGGCACTTCAAATTGGGCATTGAACATGTCAGCTCTGCCTACTCAAGTAAAAAATTTCTTCCCCAAGCCTTTCCTCATCTCCTCCTTTCTCATATAACCAAGAAAAATCAGTTACCATTCAGTGAACGGTGCCACCAACCTTTGAATGGTTAAACCTGAACACCTTCATTTCCTCCAGGACCCTTTTGTTTCCACTCTAGTGTTTAGTCAGTTACCATTACCTTTTAATTCTATGTCAATTATTCATTATTACTCATTTCAGCATAATAAATCTTTCATATGGATTAAAAAGTTAATCTACAGATTAATATATCCATCTGTCACAGAAAATGACCATACATTTTCCACACTGCATCTAAAATAGCTTCTGATACACCATCCTAAATTTTCCTAGCCTAGGTCCATTTCAGCTCAGCTATGCCATGTACCTTAATATTGCCAAATCGTAGCACTGGGTCTGTTGCTTATTTTATGGACTAGTTTCACCAGCTATAAGATTGTTGAGATCAGTGTTTCCCTCGTATACTGCAGATTGCCAACAGAGAGAATTAACTTCACAATATCCTTTTAACTAAATCTAAGGGATGATACAAGTTTAATAAGAATTTTGAGGGGTTGTATATTATGAAACACTATGTGAAGAATGATAATTTTATTCTTATATTATTTCTTAAGTTCTATTTTTCCTAAAACTGAAGAAAATAAAAAAATCACAAAAAATGGTTGAGAGTCATATTTCTCAATTTTGAGGAAAGTATAGAGAAGGTAATTTTGGGGGATAATCAGACTTTATTTTTATATTTTTAAGATAATGGCACGTGTCCCATATCAATTGAATTATATTGTTCTCAGCTAAAGTCCAGAATTATGTTTTCTTCACCTCATGATACCTTTTGAATAGATCTTTTCCTAGATTCCTTGTACATGTCAAGCAAAGCTTTGCATACTTTAAATAGTACCTTTTCTATGTGGAACATTCAAAAATCTGCTTCTGCTTCTATAACGTAGCCCAATTGCAGCTTTAGAATTATCAAAATCCCCTGAGTTACATCTTGACTCAGAAATATCTTATTGGTAAATTTATTTGATGGTTCCAGCAATGATTTTTTTTTTCATGTAAGTTGTCCTTATAAAGACAGTTTTATGCTGATAGGAGAGAGTTACATAAAGAAAACTTACATTATTTTTATGACTAAAAAAGTATAATTAGTATCTTTCATATTCTTTCTTTAAATCTGACATCTGACTTCACTTTTTCAATTTTTACCCCCCAAATTGCTACTTAACATCTCTATGGGCCATGTAGATATACCTCTTAGATTTTGGAAGAGAATAATCATCATTGCTCATATAGTATTAACTATATTATGAAGAAAGCAAACTAAGTGATACAGACAAGATCAAAATACTTACTCTTATAATAGCCATTCAGACAGGAGTCGTAGTTTAAACCACAAAATACCTTAGAGATTAGAGGGACTCACAATTGAACAAGAATATTCTAATAGTGACATGGATGTATTTTATTCCCATGCTTCTCCTGACCTGCATTTGTAATCATAGACAGCTCTGGGAGTGAAGGTGCAGAGCTACCTTGACGTTCTTGGCCCTTATCAAGGCAGGTATCATTTTTCATCCTACAATCTGTCCAACTTGAATAGTAAGAATACAGGATTTTGAATACTACATGGATGAAAAGGCTAGTGCTCAAGGAAACTCAGAAAATTTCCCTGATTTTTTAAGGAGTTGAAGATCTGACCTGATATTCTTTTGAGAGACCAATTTTATTTTAGTACAATTTTCATGGCAAGAAGCTTGAAAAGATTCTTCTTTAGTTAATACAACTAGTGTGTTGGGATTAACCAATTAAGCAAATGAAACTGCCTTTGGTGACATTGGTTCAAAGTTATTAATTTAACATCTAATTAACTTTTAAAAGTTAACAAAGCATTGGGGATAGTGTCCCTGGGGACTGGAGGATACAGCAGTGACACGCACCAAATTAAACATGGCACCATCAGACTTTTAAAGATTTTTGCAAACACTTTTATTTTATTTTAATTTAAGTATAATCGATTGCTAACTGGGCAAAACCATTTTTCAGATGTTTCTCAGTTGTTCATTCTTCATTTATGAATTGGACTGCACATTAGCTCCACTACTTTCAAGAGTTAGAATGTTGATTTTTTATCTCATTAAATTCATTTTTATATATTTTGTATGATCAGTTGTATGTGTTTTAAATATTTTAAATGGTATGTAGTATTTAAATAAAATTTATAATATTTTGTTGCTTGCATTACTTAATTTATAACATTTTCAGGTGCTTTATTAATCTGTGGTAAGATAAGTAAAATTTTATAGTTTCTAAATTGGCAATCATTAAAAAAGGCTTTACCATCTTCTAACTAATATAAGCATTTGTTTCCATTTCCTTCTGTATACTTTAGCCTTTAATTTGTTTGTATTTATAACTTTGACTATTTTGATTGTATTTTGCGTCTATATAATTTGTCAGTATTTCTAATTCCATTTATTAAAAGTACCACCTTTTTCCTCCTGATAGATTCTTTTACCTTTAATTTTGAAAAAATTGTACCTAACTATTATTTCTTGTGCAATGTATAAAAATATATTTTCTCTTATTTTGTTCCAAATTTAACAGAGTTTGGAAAACATTATGGTTAAGGTTTAGCTGTTCTGATTGTTTTATTGTTGATAGATAAGGATTATTTTATGTTTATATATATTTTTGTCTTCCTAAGCCTCAGTTTCCTCATGATTTCTAAGAATTTGAGCAGCAAATAATTATCAGAAAAAAACTGACATTAAGATTAAGATTTCTTAATCTTTCCTATAAATCTTTTTTTATTGTTTCAGGTTAATTGAGTGTACAAAGAATTGGGTTACAATGTTTGCATTTGTTAGGTTAAGTCACTCTTATAATTCTGTCCTGCCCCCAAGAGGTGTGCCATACACCCTAACATTGCCTATTAAGTGGGAGCACCCACATGCCCCATCCTCCTCCTCTCTCACCCGTCCCTCATTCCCCCACCCTCAACCTTGAATTGATTTGGGTTTTTTCTTACGTGGGTGTATATTAGGTCATCTACTGGCTTCATATTAGAATTGAGTACTTTGGATTCTTGCGTCTCCATTCTTGTGATACTTTACTAAGAAGAATGTGTTCCAATTCCACCCAGGTTAATAAAAAAGATATAAAGTTTCCATCTTTTTTAGTGGCTGAATAGTATTCCACAGTTTGTTAATCCACTCCCAGGCTGGTGGGCATTTAGGTTGTTTCCACATTTTGGCGATTGCAAATTTTTCCTATAAATCTTTAACTTTCTGCTTCCTTGTCTCCTAATCTTGAACTGTTCTAATGTTAAAGTATCTGAATGTTAAAGACAATGAATTCTGGATGCCTTCATGATAAGAGCACTTAATGCCTTGCTTACAAACAGGTACAGCCCACCTTGGCTTTGCAGAAGCATTAACAAGCCCAAACGTGCTGAAAGAACTGTCCAATGGAGACAAGCCCTGATATGTAAATGGTGGCTTGTGAACTAAATAGATTGCTGTTTTTGAAGTCGCTAAGTTTGAGGTAGTTTGTCATGTAGCAAAATGTAATAGATACATGGTCTATACTCCTAAGGTACTCCTAAGTGGTAATACTCAGCTGTAAGTCTGTAGTTTTTAGGTGGTATTAACAAGGTCTCTGGACTCTGCCTGAACCCAGACTTAAAGCTTAAGATTTACAGATTACTTGCCCTCCAGCATCTTTTTGGATACTCAGCCTAATCTCTGGTAATCCTCAACTACACTTGCCCTGCGTGGGTTCAGTCAATCCCTCAGTCAGGCGCAGGTAGGAAACTCCACACTCAGATCCCTTTTGCACAGATCCCTCATCTGTGCTGTAGATCCTTGAGCTGTAGACACAAACCATTTCAGCTGCCTCAGTCTTCTCCAGTTTAGCTCCGAGAGGCAATCATGTTGAACTTAGTATCGCTCACAGAGCAGGCTGACCTGCTGCCTGTTACAGGCTTGCTTACTGTACCACATTTCCTTTTTCTGGAGGATAGCAGTTTTGAGCTATTTCAAAAGTGTCCTCATAGAGTTGATTCAGTTTTATAGTTGTTTGTAGCAGAAAAGATGAACACACACCCGTTTCTCTGACAGAGCTGAAAGAAAAAGTCCTCTTTTTTTTTGTTTGCATGTGTAGACAGAGATGTATAATATTTGTGCATATTAACGTCATGTAGCTACATTCTAAATTTTACTCCTGGTTTTTGAAGTGGTAAATATTCTTGCTTGCCTGTATCTTTTGTATGTTGTGTTTGTTTTCAGATTCTTGATACTTATTTTCTCCATTTGGTTACAGTATGTTTTAACTTTATTTGATTAATACCCTAAAGCAACATTAAATGCCTCTTCTTATATTTCAAATGTTTCAGCATATTTACATGTTTAAAATGAAGGAATTTTTCAAAAGCATTGTTCCAAAACTTTCCCAGAAAATATAAATACTATCTTTTTAAGTTATATATTTTCTTTTTGGATAATGTTAAAAAATCTAAGTTATAAATGAAGAAATATTTAATGTCCTGGAAATGAAGTCTCTTATTCACTTAGAAGTAGAAATAATTCTGATTCAGTTTAAAGGAGGAAAGAAATGATTTGATCTAAGTAGTTTTACAAATCGAAATTCAAAGGATTATGAGAAAATTAAGCTAACTGAACTAGTTAAGACCTCCAGAGAAAATATTAAGAAACCAACATTTCCTTTTTATTTAATTGCTCAAATTCATATGCTCTTACTTGTGCAGGATAAATGCTATTTTTTTGATGGTGTTATTGAAAGCTTGTTTTACTTGCTTTTTCCTCAAGGTATAAATGAAGGGGTTTAGCAAAGGGGCAACAGATGTAGTGAGCACAGACACTCCCTTATTAATGTCAACCTCTTCTTTGGCTGAAGGCTTGACATAGATGAAAATGCAGCTGCCATAAGTGATGGAGACAACAATCATGTGAGAAGAACAGGTGGAGAAAGCTTTTTTCCTTTGCTGAGCAGAGGGGAATCTGAGAATTGTTTTGATAATATAGACGTAGGAAAGAATCACACCTATTAGTGTTATAATGAATGTCAGTACTGCACAGATGATAACCATTTGTTCTATGAACCACGTATCTGAGCATGAAATCTTAAAAAGAGGAGATGCATCACAGCCAAAGTGATCAACAATGTTGGAGTCACAGAATTCCAGCTGGAGGCCCATACCCAGTGGTGTGATGATGATCATCAATCCAGAGATCCAGCAGCAGAGGATGAGGATGGTACAGACTCTGTTGTTCATGATGGTCAAGTAATGCAGCGGTTTACAGATGGCCACATAGCGGTCATAGGACATGGCAGCCAGGAGAAAAAATTCAGTGGCCCCAAACAGTCCGATAAAAAAAATTTGACTGGCACAAGCATTATAAGTAATGGTGTTGTCCCCAGTTGATAAGCTGTAGAGGAATCTGGGAATGCAGACTGTTGTGAATGAGATTTCTAAGAAGGAGAAGTTTCGAAGAAAAAAATACATAGGTGTTTTAAGGTGAGAATCTATCAGAGTAAGAATGACAATGGCCAGGTTTCCAGTTATGCTCAGAAGGTAAGTCAGAAATAAGAAGATAAAAACCAGAACTTGCAGCTGTGGGTCATCTGTGAGTCCCAATAAGATGAACGGTGTTACTGCTGTGTGGTTTCTCATAGTTACCTTTGATATTTTAAGCCCTCTGCATTTAAAAATATCAAAGTAAAAATGTCTGTTCAGAAAAAAAGAACTAAAAAGGCCAAAATAAATGGAATACAAAACAGCAGAATGAGATTAATGCAGCCAAAAGCTGATTCGTAGAGAGAATGTATAACATTGGTAAAACTTATGTCAGAATAATCTGAAACAAAGAAGATGCAATTCATCAGGTATGACA
>CAUYRH010023040.1:0-47493 GCA_963574655.1 Perodicticus potto | reverse complement strand
AGGTACACAAACAGCCTCCATAAGTATACACCTCCTTGGGTACCTCACTGAGCAAAACTAGGACTACTGATACTGCATTTCTGTCATGAGTCCCTCTTTTTTTTTTGAGACAGAGCCTCAAGCTGTCACCCTGGGTAGAGTACTGTGGCATCACAGCTCACAGCAACCTCCAATTCCTGGGCTCAAGCGAGTCTCTTGTCTCCGCCTCCCAAGTAGCTGTGACTACCGGCGCCCACCACAACGCCTGGCCATTTTTTTGGTTGCAGCCGTCGTTGTTTGGCAGGCCCGGGCTGGATTCGAACCCGCCAGCTCAGGTGTACGTGGCTGGCGCCTTAGCCCGTTGAGCCACAGGCGCCGAGCCGACCGTCTGTATCTTATATTTCCTAACAATATAGAATTTCAGATTTGGAGCAAGTGATAATAGATGCCATAGAATGAGAGAAAATTTCTTTCTTTTTTTTTCTGAGGGTACATTTCTTTCTTTCTTTTTTTTTTGAGACAGAGCCTCAAGCTGTCACCCTGGATAGAGTGCTGTGGCATCACAGCTCACAGCAACCTCCAATTCCTGGGCTCAAGCGAGTCTCTTGCCTCCGCCTCCCAAGTAGCTGGGACTACAGGCCCCCGCCACAACGCCCGGCCATTTTTTTTTTGGTTGCAGCCGTCATTGTTGTTTGGCGGGCCCAGGCTGGATTCAAACCCGCCAGCTCAGGTGTACGTGGCTGGCGCCTTAGCCCGTTGAGCCACAGGCGCCGAGCCATGAGTCCCTCTTTTGGCTGTCCTCCCCCTTCCCTGGCCCAGAGCTGCTCCTTCCTCCTCTGGCACTGAGGGTGGGTGCTGGTGCTAATAACCCATAGATGGAGCGGGCACAAAGGTTCAAGAGGAGGGATATGCTCTCAGTGGTTCATTATGGGCTCAGGTGGATGTGGGTGGCTCCCAGGTTCTTACTTTTACTCCCTCCCATTTCCCCTGCCTCCTTCTTGGGCTCCTCCTGGGAGCTCCCCCTTCACTCGTCACAGTCATACAGGACTCCAAAGGTCAGGCTGTGTTTCCAAGGAGCACGGGACTAGGGTGGTGTCAGATGGGCAAGTTCCTAGAAGTGGAACTTCTGCTTGATCCAGGCAGGCTCTCTTGAAGCATTTTTAAGGTGTTGCAGGACCAAGATGCTGCAGGAAGGCAGCCCAAACCAACCCTGATACCCCTATGACGCTCATGCCTAAGGTACAGGTGAAGGGGAAAATTCAGGCTGAGAGCTACAAGGTGCACAAGGCGCCCTCGTCGAAGATGCAGACACCTCTGTATCCTTGTAGTGAGTTGAATAGTATCCTCCCAAAACTCATGTCCACCCACAACCTCAGAACATGACCTTTTTTAGAAATAGTGTCTCTGTTGCTGGGCATGGTGGCTCACACCTTTAATCCTAGCATTTGAACAGGTGGGAGGATTGTTTGAAGCCAGGAGTTCAATACCAACCTGGGCAACATAGTAGGAACCTGACTGTACAACAAATGGAAAAATTAGCCAGGTGTGGTAGAGTTTGCCTATAGTCCCAGCTACTCAGGAGGCTGAAGTGAGAAGATCAACTTGAGCCCAGGATTTGGAGCCTGCAATGAGATACAATGACTCCACTGCACTCTAGGCCATGTGACAGAGCAAGACTTTGTCACCCAGTCTCAAAAAAAAGAAAAAAGAAGAAGAAAAGAAAGAAAAGAAAGAAATAGGGTCTTTGCAGATATAATTAGTTAAGAACAAGTCATACTGGATTAGGACAGGCCCTAAATCCAATGACTGGTGTACTTATAAGAGGAGAGGACACACAGAGAGAATCAGAGAACACAGAGGCAGAGATTAGAGTGATAGAGCCACAAGCCAAGGAACTCCTGGAGCCACCAGATGCAGAAGAGGCAAGAGGTATCCTCCCCTAGAGCCCTCAGATAGAGCTCCGCCGCCAACACCTTGATTTTGGATTTCCTCCATAAGTGTAAGAAAATAAATTCCTGTGGTTTTCATCCACCCAACAGCCCAAGGAAATTACTATGGTCTCCGTATTTGTTCCTACCACACAGCCACTGCCTTGATTAAGACCTGTTGCTCCAGCTTGCCCAAGGCCAACTCCTTCCTGTGTTCCACAATTTAGCTCAAACGTCACCTTCTCAGAGCCTTGGGCCCTAACCTCCTTTGACAAAGGATGTTCACATATCCTCTGGCACTTTTGGATCATTTCACAGTATTTTTTTTCACATGCATTATGTTAAGGCCCTAAGTGGATTTTCCTTACTTGTTTCCCTGTATGGGCACCCATCTCTAGTATGAGCCTTGTGAGAGAACTGCCTAGTTCTCCACTGTGTCCCCAGTGCTAGGGCACAGGGCCTTGCAAACAGGGGACGCTCCTTCAATATCCATGCAAATTTCTCATTTACTGTTTTGTTAAGAGTTTTGTTACTTGAGCAAATAGTTTTCCTAATTTAAAAAAAGGTTTTTAAAAAGCCATGCAAAGAGGGCAGCACCTGTGGCTCAAGGAGTAGGGCTCCAGCCTCATATACCGGAGGTGGCAGGTTCAAACCTGGCCCCGGCCAAAAACTGCAGGAAAAAATAAAAATAAAAAATAGAAAGTCATGCAAAGAAAGAAACAAAAGTCCATTTTTAAATGAAACTCTTAGGAAAACACACAGGAATGCAGAAATTAAGTGAAGCCCCCTCCTCTGGTTTCTAGGTGACCTGGACAGGTAAGCACACCTCTTCTGCCTTATTTCCCCATCTGTGAACGGGGTGGTGTAGTAATAGCCTCTGCCTCAGAGGTTGTGGTGGGGATTCATGAGATCATGCATATAAAACGCTCAGTAACCCTTACATCCTATTATAAAAATATAACACAAAACCATCAGCTCAAGCTTCTATGCAAAGAGAAGGCAACACACCCAGGATCGGGAAGCCCATGACATTGCACGGCTCAGGTCACCTGAGGTTCCTGGCCATGTCAGCCCCTCCCACCCCTCCCTGGGGCAGATTGAGAGCTGACTCAGATACAGTCTGAGCACCCAGGGCAGGCCACGACTCCTCCAAGCCTTAATTTCCTTGGCTGTAAAACCAGGACTGTCGCCTGATTCTATCAAAGCCTGGATATCCATCAGACCGGCAAGCTGCTGAGAGACCAATGAGAACTCCTCCAGGTTCGAGATGAAGCTTCAGGGCAGATGCCTCCTGGCTGGCTCCTGCACGGCCCTAACTGCCTTTGCACGTTAGCCGACTACTGAAACTACTGAATGGGCCTCCTTGTGGAAGAGGCCAGTTGGTTCGCTTCCACACCCTTGCCCATGCCGTTCCCTCTGCCTGGTCACCGGATAAAGCAAGACGAGGGACTGCAGTGCCCGCATCGGCCCGCCCACGTAGAATTAGAGAGTGATGTAGCCCAGCTGGGACCTCGGCGGCCCAAGGAGACTGTTGCCAGGCCAGCCCAGAGAAAAACAGGGCCCGGTGAGGCCCTGCAAGGCCGGGGCTCAGGGGTGGGCGGGGCTCGCCAGGCATGACCCCCAGCGGGCCCCGTACCCGAAGTACCGGCGGTGGTGCGAACTTTCGGCGTGATCCCCGGCGGCCCCCGTAGCTCTCACCCGGTAAAGGCCATACGTGCTCTCGGCGTGCTCGAAAGGCACGAGGCGCTCGTCGCAGAAGCCCAGAGTCCAGCGGGCGAGGCTAGCGGGCCCGGCGGGGGCAGCGGCGGCGGGCAGTTCACGGGCCAGCATCGTGACCAGGCTGCCGCCCGACAGGCCGAGCGCGAAGCGAGCGCGGGCCCCAGCCAGGCAGCATGCTGCCCTCTGAGCCACCAGCTGCGCTAGCGAGGCGCCCAACTCCTGAGGACTCGAGAAGACCGAGATTAAGCCCGGGGCCGGCGCGGCCATGGCGACGGCAGCGGCGGGGAGGCGGAAGCGCTTCGGCGGCCGCTAGTGCGCTTGCCCGAAAGAGGGCCCTGCTCCAGTGCTTTGAACGGCCACCTGTGGCACATGCGTAGTTGTACAAATGAAGCCACGACAGGGTTGGGCAGTCGGTCCGGTCTCACCCATTGATTTTTGACCCCCTGACCCTTTTGTGGCCTGGGGCAAGCAGAGCTCGAATGCTCAGCCTTGTGCTGTCAGGAGGGCCCGAGAGGGGAGTCCAATAAGGGGACATGGTTTTGGGGTGGCAGGAGAGCTTCGGGAAGATTTCCTGGAGGAGGGCTCATTTTGATGGGTTTTGAAGTTTCCTCATCCTTTATCATAATTATATTTTATCATCATAATTATCATATATTATCATAATTGTTGTTATTTTTCTGTTCTCTCCCCCTCTTAGTAAGCGCTATGAGACTCATACAGGTAGTGCATCTTTAACTCTGAAGCAAATTAAGAAAACTAATCCATTTACCATAGCATCATAAAGAGTAAAATAGGGATTACTTTAACAAGAGAGATGTGAAAGTTGTATACTGAGGGGCCGGGCGCGGTGGCTCACGCCTGTAATCCCAGCACTCTGGGAGGTCGAGGCGAGCGGATCGCCTGAGTTGGAGACCAGCCTGAACTAGAGCGAGATACGGTCTCTAAAAATATCCGGGTATTGTGGCGGGCGCCTGTAGTCCCGGCTACTGGGGAGGCTGAGGCAAGAGGATCACTTGAGCCCAAGAATTGGAGGTTGCTGTAAGCTATGATGCCATAGCACTCAGGGGCGACAAAGTGAGACTCTGTTTCAAAAAGAAAAAAAAAATTGTACACTGAAAACTTTTTTTTTTTTTCTTTTTGACTGGGGCTGGGTTTGAACCTGCCACCTCTGGCCTATGGGGCCAGTGCCTTACTCCGTAGAGCCACAGGCGCTGCCCTACACTGAAAACTATTAAATGGTAAGACATCCACGTTTATAGATGGGAAAATACATTGTTAAGACGGTGATACCACCCAAATTGGTTTACATAATCCCTATCAAAATTCTGGCTGTCTTTTTAGTAGAAATTGACAAGTTTGTCCTAAAATTCATAAGAATTTCAAAGGACCCCCAAATAAAACAATCTTGAAAAAGAACAAAATTGGATGATTCACACTTTCTGGTTTCAAGCTAACAAGCTACTGTAATCTAGATAGTGTAGTATTGGCATAGCATAGACATCTAGGTCAAAGATTAGAACTGAGAGTGCAAAAATGAATCCATACAGGCTTGGCGCCTGTGGCTCAAGTGGGTAAGGCGCCAGCCACATACACCTGGGTTGGATTCCAGCCCAGCCCGCCAAACACCAATAACGGCTACAACCAAAAAATAGCTGGGCGTTGTGGTGGACGCCTGTAGTCCCAGCTACTTGGGAGGCAGAGGCAGGAGAATCGCTTGAGTCCAAGAGTTGGAGGTTGCTGTGAGCTGTGATGCCACAGCCGTCTACCCAGGGCGATAGCTTGAGGGTCTGTCTCAAAAATAATAATAATAATAAATCCATACATATATGTGTGATTAAATGATTTTCTACAAGGGTGCCAGAGCTATTCAAAAGGAAAAGAAGAGTCTTCAATAAATTGTGCTGGGACAATGGAATATGGGATAGCCTCATGCAAAAGAATGAAGATGGTCCGTGTGCTAGGCAAAATAACAGTCCCTTATCCCCAAAACGCTCATACCCTAATCTCTTGAGCTTGTGAATATATTAGGATACTTGGCAATGGGGAATTATGGTTGTCAAGAAATTAGGTTGTTGAGAACTGTCATTAGAATAGATGATCTAGATGGGCTTGATGTAATCAAAAGGGTCCTTACATATGTAAATAGAAGAGGGAAGCAGAAAAGGTAGAACAAGGGCATTAATGTTGCAAGAAAAATTTGACTTGCTGTTGCTGGCTTTGAATATGAAGAAAGGGGGCATGCATCAAGGAATGTGGGTGGCTCCCAGGCACTGGAAAACGCAAGCAAATGTCTTCTACCCTAGGTCCTCTAGGAACCAGCCCTGCAGACAACTTGATTCTAGCTGGGTGAAATCAATTTCTGAGTTCTGAACTTCATCACTATAATAGATTAGTGTTATTTTAAGCCACTGAGTTTGTAGCAATTTGTTACAGCAGCACTAGAAAACTAACACAGGTCCTTTCCTCATGCTGTGTACAAAAAGTAACTCAAAATGGAGTGAAGACCTAAATGTAAGAGCTTAACTCAAAAAACTCTTAGAAGAAAACAAAGACATAAATCTTTATGAACTTTGATGGCACAAGCAATAAAAGATATGTTGATAAACTGGACTTGATCAAATTTGAAAACTTTTATGTATCAAGGGTACTACCAAGAAAGTGAAAGGAAAACCCACAGAATGGAAGAAAATATTTACAAATCATATATTTTGTAAGAATCTAGCATACATAAAGGATTAAGAACTCTTAATTCAAGAAAAAGACAACCCGGGCTGTGTACAGTGGCTCATGCCCGTAATCCTAACACTCTGGAAGTCTGAGGCAGGAGGCTCACTTGAGTTCAAGACCAGCCTGAACACGAATGAGACCTTGTTTCTACAAAAATAAAACAAAATTAGCTGGGTGTGGTGGCATCCACCTGCACTCCCTCCTCCTTAGGAGACTGAGACAAGAGGATCATTTGAGTCTAGGAAATTGAGGTTGCTGTGAGCAATGATGACACCACTGCCCTCTAGCAGGGGCAACAGAGCAAGACTCTGTCTCCAAAAAAAGAAAAAGAAGATAATTTTTTTTAAATGTGTGGGTTTTTTGTGTTTGTTTGTTTTTATATAGAGTCTCACTCTGTTGCCTAGCCTAGAATGCCACAATGCCAGCTCAGCTCATGGCAACCTCAAATTCCTGGGTTCAATTGATCCTCTTCCCTTAGCTTCTAGAGTAGCTAGGACTACAGGCACCTGCCACGATGCCCAAGTAGTTTTCCTACTTTTAGTAGATACAAGGTATGTCACTCTGAACTCAGGCTAGTCTCAAACTCCTGAGCTCAAGCAATTCTCCTGCCTCTGCCTCCCAGAGTGCTAGGACTACAGGCATGAACCACCATATCCAGTCAGACAATCCAGTTTTTAAAAGGGCAAAGTATCTAAATATTCATTATTCTACCAAAGAAGATTTACAATGCCCAATAGACCATGAAAAGACACCCTGCTCATTAGCCAACAGAGGGATGTAAATCAAAACTACAGTGAGGTGGCTTGGCGCCTGTAGCACAGCGGTTACAGCGCCAGCCACATACACGGAGGCTGGCGGGTTTGAACCCGGCCCAGACCAGCTAAAGCAACAGTGACAACTGCAACAACAACAACAAAAATAGCCAGGCATTGTGGTGGGTGCCTGTAGTCCCAGCTATTGGGGAGTCTGAGGCAAGAAAATCACTTAAGCCCAAGAGTTGGAGGTTGCTGTGAGCTGTGACAGAACAGCACTCTCCTGAGGACGACATAATGAGATTCTGTCTCAAAAAAAAAAAAAAAGAAGAAGAAAACCTACAGGGAGGTAACACTTCATACCATCTAGGCTAACTGTAGTCAGAAAGAGGGCTAATAAGTGCTGGTGAGGATGTGGAAAATCATAACACTCACACTGCTGCTAGGAATGTAAAAATGGTACAGCCACTTTGGAAAATTATCTGGCAGTTCCTCAAAAGGTTAAACAAAACATGACTCAGCAGTTCCACACCTAAGAGAATTTAAAACATATGTACACATAAAAACTTATGCATGAATGTTCACAGAAGTATTATATGTAATAGTTAAAAAGTGGAAATAGGCTCAGCACCTGTAGCTCAGTGGGTCAAGTTCCAGCCACACACACAGGGGCTGGTGGGTTCAACCCCAGCCTGGGCCTGCTAAACAACAACTACTACAACAAAAAAATGGCCGGGCATTGTGGTGGGCACCTGTAGTCCCAGTTACTTGGGAGGCTTAGGCAAGAGAATCACTTAAGCCCAAGAATTTGAGGTTGCTGTGAGCTGTGATGTCATAGCACTTTACAAGGGTGACCAAGTGAGACTCTGTCTCAAAAAAAATAAAGTGGAAATAACCCAAATTTTCATTAACTGGTCAATGTTTTTGTTTTTTTTCTGAGACAGAGCCTCAAGCTGTCATCCTGGGTAGAGTGCTGTGGCAGCACAGCTCACAGCAACCTCCAATTCCTGGGCTCAAGTGAGTCTCCTGCCTCCACCTCCCAGGTAGCTGGGACCACAGGCGCCCGCCACAATGCCCTGCCATTTTTTTTTTCAACTGGTCAATGTTTAAACAAAATGTGAGGTATCCCTATGATGGAATATTAGCCACAAAAAGGGATGAAACACTGACACCTGGATATATAATGTGGATGGTCCTTAAAAACATGATGTGGAGTGAAGGGAGCCAAATAATGAAAGGACACATATTATGTGTCTCCATTTATATGCAATGCCTAGAAACAGACAAATCCATAGAGATAGAAAGGAGATTGGTGGCTGTTAGGGACAGGGAGAGGGGAGTGACTGCTAATTAGGGACAGGGTTTTTGTTATGGAGTGACAAAAATATTCTGAAATTGAACAGTGACAACACTTGCACCATCTTGTGAATGTACTAAAAACCACTAAATTGTACAATTTTTTTTTTAGAGACAGAGTCTCACTTTGTCACCCTCAGTAGAGTGCTGTGGCATCATAGCTCACAGAAACCTCCAACTCCTGGGTTTAGGCAATTATCTTCCCTCAGCCTCCCAAGTAGCTGAGACTACAGGGGCCTGCCACAATATCCGGCTATTTTGTTGTTGTTGCAGTTTGGCCAGGGCTGGGTTCTAACCCGCCACCCTCAGTAAATGGGGCCAGTGCCCTACCCACTGAGCCACAGGTGCCGCCCTAAATTGTACATTTTAAAAGAATGAATTTGAGCCTGTGGCTCATCGAGTAGGGCGCCGGCCCCATATACTGAAGGTGGCGGGTTCAAACCCGGCCTCGGCCAAACTGTAAAGCAGAAAAATAGCCGGGCGTTGTGGTGGGTGCCTGTAGTACCAGCTACTGGGGAGGCTGAGGCAAGAGAATCGCCTAAGCCCAGGAGTTGGAGGTTGCTGTGAGCTGTGTAATGGCACAGCACTCTACCGAGGGCGATAAAGTGAGACTCTGTCTCTATTTAAAAAAAAAAAAAAGAATGAATTTGGCCAGGTGCAGTGGCTCATACCTGTAATCCTAGTGCTCTGGGAGGCTGAGAAGATCACTTGAGGTTAGAAATTTGAGACCAGCCTGTACAATATCGTGAGACCCCCATCTCTACAAAAAAATTAAATTTTAGCTGGGTGTAGTGGTATGCACCTGTAGTCTTAGCTACTTGGGAGGCTGAGGCAGGTGGATTGCTTGAGTGCAGGAGTTCAAGGCTGTAGTGAGCTATGATCACACCACTGCACTCTAGCCTGGGTGACAGAGCAAGACCCTGCCTTTTAAAAAAAATTAAAAGGAGTCAGGCTCGGCACTTATAGCTCAGTGAGTAGGGCACCAGCCACATACACCGAGGCTGGCGGGTTCGAGCCTGGCCTGGGCCTGCTAAACAACAATGACAACTGCAACAAAAAATAGCCAGGCATTGTGGCAGGCGCCGGTAGTCCCAGCTACTTGGGAGGCTGAGGCAAGAGAATCGCTTAAGCCCATGAGTTTGAGTTTGAGCTGTGACGCTATGGCACTCTACGAAGGGCGACATAGTGACACTCTGTCTCAAAAAAGAAAAAAAAATCAAAAGGAGTAAATCTTATGGTAATGTGCATATTTCAATTTACAAAAAAAAAAAGTTCATAGAAGTTGGCCTGGCAACGGGAAGGAAAATGTCTCAGGCAGGAGAAACAGCTGGAGCAAAGGCATAGAAGCCACAGGCATGACAGGAGAGCAGGAAGGGCTCCCCACAGCTGCCTTCCCCAGGCAGGCTCCCTCCTGCAGGTACCCTCCCTGGAATCTGCTTCTTCCTCTTCACAGCTCACACAATGCTCAGCCCCTGCCTCCCACCGCCCACACACTAAGGCCAGGCTGGGGCAAGCTTCTCCTCTTGTGTCAGAGGTACAAACGTCCCCTCTGTGAACATCCTTCCACAGCCAGCCCATAAAGAAGGGGCTGATCCCAGATTTCTTCCTTAACAAGGAAGGGGGGTATCTTGGAGCAAGTCATGGAGCTTCTCATTTGGGCAGATCAAAAACAGAGCTCTCAAAGAGATGCGGAGGAAACTTCAGTACAAAGCTTTCAATGCAATGAAAAGGTTATACACTGTCTGATTCCAACTATACAGCATTCTGGGAAAAGGCAACACTATGGAGACAGTAAAAAGATCAGTGGTTGCCAGCGGACTGAGGGGAGGGAGGGATGAACAGGCAGAGCAGGATATTTGGGGCAGTTAAACTATTCTGTGATACACTAGGGGTAGACACACAACAGGATACATTTGTTGAAACTCACAGAAAACTGTACAATACCAAAAGTAAACCCTAACGAAAACTCTGTACTTGACCTAATAATAATGTATCAGGTTCGCCTGTAACAAACGTACCACATTAACGCAAAATGTTAATAACAGAGGAAACAGTTGTACCAAGAGGATATATGGAAGCACTCTATACTTTTTTCTCATTTTCTCTCAGACTTGAAAGTACTCTAAAATAATAATAATAATAATAATAATAACAACAACAACAATAAAGTCTAGTTGGGTGTATGCCCAGCTACTCAGGATCAAGAGGACCCCAAGAGGATCACTTGGCCATGGAGTTCCCAGCTAGCTGGGCAACATAATGAGACCCCCTTTCTCTAGAAAAATAAAATAAAAACAAGGTCTATTAAGTTTAAAAAAAAAAAAACTAACAAAGGTCCATCAGAAAGTCTTTAGGAATATTTTTCTCATCAATCCAGAGGGGAGTTTGTTTTTGGGACAGGTCTGCTCTGTCACCCAGGCTAGAGTATAGTGGCATTATCATAGCTCACAGCAACCTAAATTGATCCTCCTGCCTCAGCCTCCCGAGTACCTGGGACTACAGGTGCACACACTACCATACCTGTCTAATTTTTCTATTTATTTAATCTATCTATTTATTTATTTAAGACAGAGTCTCACTCTGTCACCCTCAGTAGAGTGCTGTGGCATCATAGCTTAGGGCAATTTCAAATTCTTGGACTAAAGTGATCCTCTTGCCTCTGCCTCCCAAGTAGCTGGGACTATAGGCACCCACCACAATGCCCAACTTTTTTTTTTTTTTTTTAGAGATGGGGTGTTTCTCTTGCTCAGGCTAGTCTCAAACTCCTTCACCTGATTTGGCCTTCCAGAGTGCTAAGATTACAGGCGTGAGCCACCAAGTCTGGCCTTCTATTTTTTTTTTAAAGATGAGGTTGTGTTATGTTGCCCAGTCTGGTCTCAAACTCCCAGCCTCAAGTGATGCTTCTGCTTCAGCTTCTAAAAATGCTGAGATTATAAGTGTGAACCATCCAGCCAACAATTCATTTTTTAAATTGTATGCTGTTATGAACAACATGATGAATTCTCTCCATCCAGCTTCCCTTTTTCCAGTGTATCCATTTGTCTACACTACCCACTAGTTAGTCACTTTAGCCATCTCAGTTATTAGATTTTAAAAACCCATAATGTATATAGGAGTTAATACTATCCTTGGTTTCAGATATCTCCTGGGGGTTTCAGCATACATCTGTCATAGATAAGGGGGAACTACCAGACTCCAGATCTATTTGTTCTAGGTTCAAATCCCAGCTCTGACAGCCTTTGGGGCAGGCCCCGCAACTCTTACTGAGAGCACCAGGTCGCTGGTACACGGAGCCACACCTTTCTGGACAGCCAGATGTGCCAGAACACACACTCTGATCTGAGCCTTCCTACAGCACCTGCAGGAACTCAACGGCAGGTGGGCTATTCCCTCTCTGGAACCACTGAAGCCATCACAGGACTATTATGGGAGGGTGGTGACAGCACTAACCCATATCCCCTCTCCCAAAGGCCCCCCAGTTTTGCAGGTGGGCTGGCCCCCCATTTGTGTCTGACTTGAGTTTGGCAGGCTGAGCTCCTGGTGGGGGTCCATCCTGTCATACCTCCTGAAACTCTGCAAGGATTTTGCATCACATGGGGACAGACGATAAATGACTAGGCACTCAGCAGGTGCCAGAAGCTCTGCAGATTTATTTCTTGAAACTAATTATGAAATAAAACCTCAGTGCTTGGAAAGGTCTGAGTGAGACCAGAGGGTCACTCACTACCAGCTCCACTGTCTAAGAGGCAGTGCTGCCGAGAAAACAGACAGGCAATCTGGGTGGCTGGCTCCAAGAAAGGCTGGCACAGGTGTCTCAGATGAGCAGATAAGCCACCAACATGCAGCTCAGTGCCCATAGCACACATATACCAAGGCTGGCAGGTTCAAACCTGGCCTGGACCAGCTAAAACAACAATGACAACTACAACAAAAAAATAGCCGTGTGTTGTGGTGGGCACCTGTAGTCCCAGCTACTTGGGAGGCTGAGGCAAGAGGATCACTTAAGCCCAAACGTTGGAGGTTGCTGTGAGCTGTGACACCAGGGCACTCTACCAAGGGTGACACAGTGAGACTTTGTCTCAAAAAAAAAAAAAAAAAAAAAACCCACCAACATGGCTGATGAGGATGTGTCTGCATCGTCCTGGTGGGATTGTCCAGGATGTCACCACCAACATAGGGTCTAAGCCATCAGTAGCACAGCCAGTTGAGATATCTTGAGAACCTGAGGCAATCTCAGATTCCATCCTGTGCTGGAGACCTTCCCCAACCCACTACTGCTATTGCCATGGGTCCCTCTAATGCCCATTCTGGGTGGCAACACCCAAGATGCCCTTGCCAGGGACAGTGAGCAGTGAGCTAGGCAGCCTCTCCCCCACCCCACCCTGCAGCACAACCTTCAATGAAGCCCTTCTAGCAGGAATCCTCAGAGATGCCTGAACAGATATGTCCAGGCAGGGGCCAGCAGTGGCAATGTCCAAGTGGTCATAGTCTATTCTGGAAGTTTCCAGGGCATTGGGAGAAAAAGGTGGGGCCAGGGAAACCCACCAGGAACAAGGAAGTGCAAAAAAAAAAAAAATAGCCATCAGCCCAGCTTGATACATTTCCAGTTACCTGGGGGACACTTTCTGATGCCCCCACACGTGCAGACTAGCCAGGAATACCAGCCCTGGCTCCTTTGCTCAGCACCGAGGGTGCAGGGCCTACTTGGAGTTCACAAAGGACCATGACCCCTGCCAGGGCTTGGGCTCCTTAAGGCACAGCCAAGAGGGAAGCAGGGAAACCCCATTCTGGGGCCAGCACCCATTGGGGATGGCCCACAGAGGCTTTGAGGACAGCTGGGTCCTGCAGAGGATGCAGTTCCCAAGAAATGTTTGCTCTGCTCTTGGCAGGAGAGAAGAGGAAAGATGAAGGAGAAGAAGGGAGAGATGAGGCCAGACAAGGACACAGAAGACAGAGGAGCAATGAGGGCACACAGACAGACACACACACAGGAGTGCAAAGCCAGGAGAGAGAATTGGGCTCCTCGGAAATTCCAGTTTCTTGCCCCCAGGATGGCCAAGTGTGGCTCCACCAGGTGGGTGTGCAAGAGAGGTAGCCCCTGGGCAGGGCTGTCCAGCTCAAGCCCGCCTCGCCCAACATCTCTGGTTGGGAGTCTCTGGATGGCAGGAGAGAAGTATTAGAGGGCATAGGCACCCGAGCAGATGCGGCTGTAGACACCCTCGTCCAGGGGCAAGTAGTGGCCCTTCTTCAGGTCCAGGAAGAAGAGCCGGTCTGACGTCTGCCGTGGATCAAAGGCCTCACGCTGCAGCCTCGTCTTCTGGATCTTGAAGGTCCCTGGGGTGGAGGTGTGGGTGAGGAGACAAGGGCTGAGCAGGTGGCTTCCAGGAGCTCCCAACTTACTGTTCTTTTTACACCTCTGGGCCTCCACACAGTCCATCCTCTTGGTGGGAACATTCTTCCCCATTTAGCCTGTCTGATTCCCTTCTGACCTTCAGATCCCAGCTTCATGCCTTTGCCTCCAGTGAGGCCTCCCTGACTACCTCCACCACAGGGGGAAACTTTGTGTGCTCCTGCCTAGTCACATGTTCGTCCCCTACACAACTGAGGCAGGGCTTTGTCTGCCACCTAGTAGACTGGATTTCAGTAACCAATGCCTCACACGTAAATAAAGTTTTATTGGCACACATCCATGCCTACGACATTCTGTCTCAAAAAAGAACAGAAACTTACCTTCCCAGTTTTAGATCACAAAGATATTCTTTCTCATTTTCTTGTACTAATGGTAACCCTTAGCACATTTTTTACAAAACCATTTCATAATGGTCCATGGTGGGTACTGCAAGCTTTTTCTTCTTACTTTTTTTTTTTTTTTTTGAGACAGTTTCACTCTGTTGCCCAGGCTAGAGCACCATAGCATCACTTAGTTCACAATAACCTAAAGCTCCTGGGTTCAAGTGATCCTTCTACCCTAGCCTCTCAGCTGGGATTACAGGAGCCCACCACAATACCTGACTAATTTTTCTATTTTCAGTCTTGAATTCTTCAACTCATGGGATCCTCCTGTCTCAGCCTCCCAGAGTGCTAGTATTACAGGCATGAACCGCTGTACCTGAACCCATGGGAAGGTAATTTTTCAAAAAAAAACCATTTTTAAAAAAACTATAAAAGTATAAACTTTTTTTTTTTTTGCAGTTTTTGGCCAGGGCTGGGTTTGAACCCACCACCTCCAGCATATGGGGCTGGCGCCCTACTCCTTTGAGCCACAGGCACCGCCCTTTTTAAAAAAATTTTTTAGAGACAGGGTCACCCTATCACCCCAGCTGGTCTGAAACTCCTGTCCTCAAACAGTCCTCCCTCCTCAGCCTCCCAAGTAGCTGGGATTACAGGCATAAACCACTGTACCCAGATAGGTAAATTTGTTTGTATCACCTAAGACATTTTTTAACAAAGGACGCCATGAGCAAAGTTAACAGTCAGACTCAATAATAAGAGAAGAGACTCATGATGTCTGGAATTGCTAAGGAATTAACACTTAGACTATTATTAGGAACTCCCACCATTCAAAAAGAAAAAGACAGCCAACACAAAGATGGGCAAATAATATGAACAGGCAATTTGCAGAGGATGAAACCCAAGAGGTGCTAGATGATTTGCTCAGATTTCCTAGTTATCAGAAAAATGTAGAAAATGAAAAGATGAAGTGTGGGTGGGAGTGAGAAATGGAAATAAATAAAAAACATAAATATAACAACAGAAGGGCCCTGTGTGAGCCCATATCACCAGCTGGCCATGAACCATATGTCAGACTCAGAACAGGGTCCTGAACTAGAACAAATAAGTAAATGGTTATTTGCCATGATTTGGATATGGTTTGTTTGTCCCCACTAAACTTACATTGGAATTTGATCCCCAGTGTAGGAGGGACTAAGGGACTAAGACATCAACCAACAGACAGATGGATGGAGAGACAGGGTTGGGGCGCACCTGTAGTGTCCACCTGGGGCAGGAGACGCAAGAATATGGGCCGGGCATAGGGTGCCAGCACCTTCTGCAGCTCCTGGTACACTGCGTTGGGGTCCAGATGACTGTGTGGGTCTGCAATGGCTGCCATTCCTGCTTTGCCCTCCACTCCTGGAGACAGAGGCTCAGCTGAGAACATCCTACCCCCAGCAGCACCCTTAAGCAGCAGCCCATGGTCTCTAGCCCCTCCCCAACCTGGGATAACATTTGCCGAAACAGCATTTTATGTAGTTCCTGCAGCCTTTATACAGTGTTGCTTTCAGGATCCCATTTTCTCAAGAAAACCAAAGCTCAACATCACTCACATGAACAGACTTTCCCATGCTACCACCCAGGCTGCCATATGCAATCGTCTAGGCTGCACACTGCCCCAGAGCACTTGTACCTCTAAGCCCCTTCTGGCTGGGCTCCCCTGGGGCTGCCACACTCCAGAACCAACCCCAGCTTGCCTGGCACGGCCACCCCATACACAGCCACATCTGTCTGGCCCAGCAAGCGACTTAGCACACTCTCCACCTCAGTGGTAGAGACATTCTCCCCACGCCAGCGAAAGGTGTCCCCACTGCGGTCCCGGAAGTACATGTAGCCAAGTTCATCCATCACCAGCACATCACCTGGCAGAGAAGAAAAGGGGAGGTAGATGGTGGCCCTGTACTCATAGCAAGCCCCAGGGATCTAGTGGGCTGCGTACCTGAGAGGTAGGCGCTGTCACCCTTGCAGAAAACACTGTGGGCGATCTTCTTGCTGGTGGCACTCTCACTCACATAGCCATCAAAGCGGCGGAGTGGGTCCTGCTGGTTGATCTGGCCCACGAGGAGGCCAGGCTCCCCTAGGGAGGAGGCCATGCTCAGGCTGTGGTGGGAGGGCAAGGGATGAAGACCACAGCTTCCTAGGGAACCAGGCTGGGGTCATGCTCACCAGCCTGGCATGGGATGCAGAGGCCCTGGGCATCCCGCAGCAGCTCCATAGTGTCCTCATTGACCTTCACCAGCTTGATGGGGTATACATGGGGAAGGATGCGGCTGTTAAAGCCACAGGCACCGACCTGGGGTGAGGAGAACTGGGTCAGCAAGGAGCCTTGCGGTGGCATGGGGTCCTCCTCATTGATAGTTTGCCTCCCCTGCCCCAGGGCTTGAGAGTCACATCCCTAGTGACACTCTCTGCTGTAATCTTGGATGATCTGCAAAATGCGGATGGTAAAATCGGTGTCTCCTACCCTGAACTCACCTCCCCCACTTTCCCAGCCTCCTGTGCAGCCTCAGGAGGAGACCTTTGGCTGGCTGCCACAACCTGGCCCATAAAACCCTCCACACTAGCAAGAAGTGGATGCCTGGCACCCCTGGAGCCACATGGTTCACTGGCAGAGTTGCTGCCTGGTATAGGTCTGTGCATAGAAATCCTTGCTCAACATGTTTGTGTCACTGCATGCTGTTGAGTGTGTTCATTACACAGCAACTCGAGCTAGCACAGCCAGAGTGTCTTTGGGGTCCTGCCTATCCAGCAAGTAAGCACAGTGATGACTGTGCAGTGTTCTTGGCACTCCAGACCTAGCCCACATGGCACTTGCTTTATTATGAGTATGATCTATTCCTGCCTTGGGTAGGAGGAGCTTGAGAGAGAGGCAGAGTCACACATGGGCAGAATGGAGGTGATAATAGTGTCAGTTCTTGTTAATCATGGAAGGATCTGGGGGCACAGCACACTGAGCTTATGTCATAGCACAATTAGAACACTCGCAATGAACTGAATGACTGTCCCCATTTACAGGTGAGGAAACTGAGTCCAAGGAACCTGAGTGACTCGCCCAGCAGGAGAGTGGCATCCCAACCCTAGCCTTGGGTCCCCAGAACATTGCTTTCTTCAGCCACCACCATACGCAGCAAGTGAGGCTCAGAAAAGCTGAGGTATTTGTCCAGGGCACTTGTTCACGGCTGCAGTGGCTTTGAACCCTTGCCGATCAAGAAGGGTGACGGTCACGTGACTATGCTGGGGCGGGTCCCTGCATTGAGCTTCTGAAGGTGAGGGGGGAGGGTCCCAGGAGCTCCCCCACACCCCACCCTGTGCACCTTGGCTGAGTTCTCCGCCCTATGGACGCCTGAGTCCCTGGGAGGCAGAGGTAGTGACCCTTCCTGGTGTGTCCTGCCCGTGCACACCTTGCCATCCATGTTGGCGATGCTGCAGTTGCACTCGGTAGCCCCGTAGAACTCGCCGATCTGACGCACGCCAAAGCGCTGCGTGAACTCCTCCCAGATGGCCGGCCGCAGCCCGTTGCCCACTGCCAGGCGTACAAGGTGCAGCTTCTCAGCCTCGCGCACCGGCTGCTTCAGCAAGTAGCGGCAGATTTCCCCGATGTACTGGACCACCTGCGAGCGCGGGGAGCCGGGATTGGAGGAGAGAGCCGAGACTGCCCCATCCTGGGAGCTAATCCTAGGAGCGAAACCAAACTGCCTGAAGGTGATGACAGCCCACATTCGGGTGACACTGTTGACAGTGCTCAGTCCCCGCAAAGGACCGAGGACATGGCTTCTATCGGAATAGGTGCAGTGTTCCCCATACTTCTCCACGATCCCTCTGCCCCGACTGTGCTTACTAGGGGATACCGCATCACTCCTAGAGCCTCAACTGGCACACAGGGCAGGAAGGTTAGCTGGAGAGCTGATGCTCCACAGGGCCACCCTCAGTCCAGAGCCTATGCTGTCCCCCAAGCTGCTAACAGCATCACCCCTGGGGTAGACCACTCTTAGGTGCATATACTAGACTGGTCGACCTTGGAACTGAGCCTCAGGCGCCACAGAGTACCTGCTCATTGGCGCCCCCTGCAGGGAATATTCTCTCTCTGCCTTTCATTCTTTCTCCCCACCCGGCTTCTTGGTGTCATCTGCCAGATGCCCCAGGGTGCCCGTAAGCGCTCCTCTCCCCAGTGGGCTTCTGAATAATTACCCTCCCTATTTCACAGATGGAGAAACCAAGGTTCACAGAAAGTAATTAAACTAGCCCAAGGTCGCACAGCTGATAAGTGGAAGAATCTGATTTGCACCCAGGCACCTTGGCACCTTGGCACCAGAGTTGGAATGAAGCAGTTATGTCCTTAGGTTTAACCAAGAGATCGATCATCACAGATGCCAATTGCTTACAGCTCCCTCTCACATTTCAGGATGAAATCCAAATTTCTGCCTGTGTTCCCTCAATCTGGTCCTCACTGCCTCCTCTCTATCTCCTGAACCTAACTCTGCCTCTTAGGGACTTTGGATGTGCTGTGCCTTTGGCCTGAAGTAGACTTTTACCCAGATGTGTGTGTCTGGGTCCTCAGGTCTTCGCTCAAACGTCACATCAGCAAGAGACATCCCCTGCACACTGGGCTGAGCCTCTGAGTAGGCACTCATTAAATAGTTAATGAATAAAACCAGCCTGCTGAGCACATACCACCTACCAAGCACTGAGCCCCAGAGAGGGAATGCAGTGCACTCAAGACCACCAGCAAGTCACCAACATCAGGACCCTACAAAGAAGAGTAGGCCTTGAGTGTGGTGCAGCCCATCCTATCTCCAGGAAAGAACATGTGACACAGATGGCCGATCAGCTCAGTCCATCCTCAACCTAACCACTGAGCTATGGGCACCAAGCCAGCACTGGGACTTTTGATGGAATGTGGAGAAGAGAGAAGCTTTTTTTTTCCTTTGCTAGAACTACTGGAGATCCCCCTTGGAGGAAGGACAGGGAAGGAAGCTGCCGACTTGAAAAAAAGCCAACAGGAAGGTTGAAAACAAGAAATAGAAGAGATGTGGAGTCCCTCCTGGATCAAACTGTGCCTGATGCAGTCACTGCATGGCTTCCTCAGTTTCCTTGAGAAAGCCATAGTCGAGGCTTAGGGTTAGGCTTTTGGTTCCTTTCAACTGAAAAAGCCCTCCCTAAATACAGAGCTATTCTCCAGACTATGACCAGGTGCTACAAACAACTCCCTTTCTTCTTTGGGTATTAGGCCAGGGAGGGATGACTCAGCTGTGATCAAGGCAGCTGAGGCCAAATATATGTACTAACAGCAAGTAATTAATCCTTACCTTTACTCTGGTCCCTCCGATAGACCCAGACCTACAGGAACACAACCCATATCTGCCCAGTAAAGCAGACACCAGGTGCCCCATGCTATGATTCCCATGTCAGGACTTGAACAGTGAGTATAAGTGACCCAAGTGGATGTGGGGAGACAAAGGCACTGTACACTTGGCTCCATGAATGAAGATGTGTTGAGTTGCTTACCCACCTGTCTCTAAGAAGCTAAGAAAGCAAGGTTGTAGGTCACCACCTGCTAGAGCCCACAGGAATAGCTGGACCATGGCCCCCACTACAAACAGAACAGCAGCCAAGCAGTTTTCTCTTCCCTACAACCATGAGATGGAATTTCTGAACCCAAATAAATGCATACTCTTTTTTTTTCTCATCATTGTAGTTAAACATGACCTTTGGCGATTCTGTCCTCTGTTTCTTAAAGAGCTCTTCAGTGTTTACCACCTGCTTTATATGAAACAGAAACTCTACTTCTAGGAAACTGATAGAATGAGCTTCTGAGGGCCAAGAGACAGTGAATGGTGCCCAATGCAACAAGGTATGTCAAGGACAAAGAGACCGTCAGATGTTATGGGCCTCCAAGTGGAAGGACATGGAACCCCCATAAGTTATCTTTGCCAAAAAGTTGAACCTGAAGCTGATCAAATACCTAGACCAGTGTTTCTCAACAAGAGGCGATTCTGTACCCCAGTAACACTTAGTAATATCTGGATACCATTTTTTTTTTAAGAGGGGATCTTATTCTGTCTCCCAGTGGAGTACAGTGATGCAATCACAGCTCACTGGGCTCAAGAGATCCTCCTGCCTCAGCCTCCAGAGTAGGTGAGACTGCAGGTGCCTGCACCAAGCTCAGCCAATTTTTTAAATTTTTGCAGAGATGGGATCTCATTATGTTGTCCAGACTGTTTTCAAACTCCTGGCCCCAAGTGATCCTCTTGTCACAGCCTACCAGAATGTAAGGATTACAGGCATGAGCCCCCACACCAGGCCAATGAAAGGATTCTTATAAGACACATCAACCAATCACAATACTAGTTGTCTATTGCTTTTTTATATAGAAACAAGACCGAACACATTTTTGCCATGGTGAGACACAAGACTGGGCCACTGCCCAGATTCCTGATGACACTGAGAAATCACTGTCATTTAAAAACACTCTTTACTGGGCGGTGCCCATGGCTCAGTCAGTGGGGCGCCGGCCCCATATACCGAGGGTGGCAGGTTCAAACCCAGCCCCGGCCGAACTGTAACAACAAAAAAAATTGCCGGGCGTTGTGGCGGGCGCCTGTGGTCCCAGCTACTCGGGAATCGCCTAAGCCCAGGAGTTGGAGGTTGCTGTGAGCTGTGTGACGCCACGGCACTCTACCGAGGTCGATAATGTGAGACTCTGTCTCTACAAAAAAACACTCTTTGCGAGACACAATAGGCCACATAGTATAAGATTCCATTGATAAGAAGTGTCCGGAACAGGCAAATTCAGTTTTGGGGGGGTGGGGTTTGGCCAGGGCCAGGTTTGAATCCACCACCTCCAGTATATGGGGTCGGCATCTTACTCCTTGAGCCACAGGCGCCGCTGGAGAACAGGCAAATCCATACAGACAGGAAGTAGATTAGTGGCTGACGGGGGGTAGGGGAGGGGAATGGTAAGTGAATGCTAATGGGAATGGGGTTTCCTTTAGAAGGATAAGAATGTTCTGGAATTACATGGAGGTGGTGATTGTACAACATTTAATGCCACTGTTCACTTTAACATACCTGATTTATATGAATTTCACCTCAATTTTAAAAAAAAGTTCTCCTCTTTCAGAGATTTTAGTGACCATCTACACAGAAAACACTGTAGTATGAGGGCTGCTTACCAGTGAAGCAAAGGAAGGGATGTGGGTAAGCGTGAAGAGGTAGGACATGGAGTAGGAGGGGCCCTGGGACTGGCCTATGGGTGCACCAGAACTCCCTATACTTTTCTGCCCACAAGTATGCATATTTTCAACTCTCAATAATTCCTTTTTTTGTAAGAGACTGTTTCACATTTCAAGAGGCACATTAGCAGTTTCCCCCAAGCAGAACGTAAAATCCTCAAAAGTAGAGCAAAGCACAGTTGTCATTGATCTTGAGGAGTCCCCAGAGCCCCTACCCCTGCCCAGATGTGGGAACTGGACAAGTGGCTGAACTCCCTGAGTCCCACTTGTCCCAGGTGAGGCAGCACCTACTAATTTGCCACAGTCCCTGCACAACCCTGCCCTCTCTTCTCCTTACCCAGCTGGTCATGCTCCTCCCTGGGGGCTCAGCATCTCCTTGGGCAAGGAGCTCCCACCTGAGTCTCCTCAGTCTCTCCTATCACAGCACTCAAACCCTCAGCCTGTTTCCTCTCTTCGTGGAAGGGAAAAGAGAATTGCTGCCTTCTCTTAACACCCACCTGCCCTCCTCTTTGGGACAGTAGATGCACACACCTCTGCCTCATGCTTACCTAAACCCAGAAGCCCCAGCCTTGTAACCCTCTACATCCCAGGGAGCAGATCCCACCCACTGGTCTCATTTCCCTGCAGTCACCAGCAGGGAAGACCCACGGGACACGGGGTATGGAGAAGGCAGAGCCTTAAGGAGCTTAGACACCCTGGGTCCAACCCCAGTAACATTACAACCCTCAGTTTCCCTACCTGCAAAATGGGTGTGATGCCTTTGCCCACTCCCAAGTAGTTTATAAGGATTGCAATGAGTTTACACGTGGAGAGTATAACCCTGGACTGGACATAGATCAAGTGCTCAAGAAACACTGGCTACCCTCTGTCCCCATCCTAGGCGACCGTTCAGGATATCCCGGAAGAGTGAGGGGGCAGCCTGCGCTATAGTCAAGGACCAATGGGCAGTTGGAGGGCGTGTCCTGATGTGAAGGGGCGTGGCCTAAACAAGACGGGACGGGCCTGACCGTGCAGTTGTACTTGACGCAGTCATCCCAGAAGCGGCTGGCCGAAAATTTCTTGCGGAGGACGACGGTCAACCCGTAGAGGAGACACTGTCCCACACCCATGATGTTCCCTGCAGAGGGTGGGCTCAGTGAGGTGTCCCCGATATCCCACACCCTCCGCCCCCAGGCTGTTGCGTGGTACCTGCCGAGTGGTATAGAGGCAGGCAGTCGTAGAGCACATCAGTCGCCTGCATGCGGTAGGCGTGGTGGCCAAAGGCTGCGATTCGGTAGTACCTGTGGGCCGGGAGGGCGGGGGCTGGGACCTAAATCCCCCAGAAGTATGGGGGTGGGTAAGGGTGCTGGGTGCAGACCCAGGAAGAGCCAGCCTGGTTGACGCAGGGCTCACAGAAGGGACAAAGAAGGAACATGTAGCAAATAAAGAAGATAACGGTGCTAGGTGCCAAGAGGGAGGTAACCGGGTGAACGGGCAGAGAAGAACTGAAGGTGACACAGGGAGATTGGGGGATCCTGTCTGGGGAAGCGAAGCATGATGTCAGACCTTGCCAGAATGAGCTATGGGGATGTGCTCCATTAGGGTGCTCAGGCAGAGGGCACAGCACATGCAGAAGCCCTGAGGCTGGGAGGGGCATGCCATTCCAGAAAGTTTGAAGGACTAAGGAAGAGTCAGTGAGGGGTAAAGGGGATAGAACAACATCAGGGAAGTGGCAGGGTCTGCACAATCTGGGAATGGGTTTTATTCTGAGAACCCAGGCAGGTGCAGGAAAGTCTCCGGCAGAGGGGGTCTGATTTGGGATTTTTATTTTAATTTTATTTATTTATTTATTTATTTATTTATTTATTTATTTATTTATTGAGACAGAGTCTCACTTTATTGCCCTCGGTAGCGTGCCGTGGCGTCACAGCTCACAGCAACCTCCAGCTCTTGGGCTTAGGTGATTCTCTTGCCTCAGCCTCCAGAGTAGCTGGGACTACAGGCACCTGCTGCAATGCCTGGTGATTTTTGTTTCAGTTTGGCTCGGGCCATATTTGAACCCGCCACCCTCGGTATATGGGGCCGGCACCCTACTCACTGAGCCACAGATGCCTCCCTAGGATTTTTATTTTTAGAGACAGTGTCTTGCTCTGTCACACAGACTGGAGTCCAGAGGCACAACCATTGCTCACTGTAACCTCAAACCCTTGAGCTCAAGTGATCTTCCCACCTCAGTTTCCAAGTAGCTGGGACTACAGGTGTGCACCACCACACCTGGCTAATATTGGGGGTGTTGTTTTTGTTTTTTGTTTTTCGACCTTTAGAGGCAAGGTCTCATACGTTGCTGAGGCTGGTGTCAAACTCCAGGCCTCCCACCTTGGCCTCCAAGAGTGCTAGGATTACAGGTGTGAGCCACTACACCCAGCCTGGTTTAAGATTTTAACCCCTCCTGTGGCTGCTGAAGGGAGCTGGACCACTGGGTGCAGCAGCAGGGGAGCAGGAGCCCAAGAAATGGCCGGGGGAGGTCGGGGAGTGGAGCATGGAGAAAAGTGGACAAACTGAGGTGACAGGTCCCACGGATGGGCTACATATGGAGGGTGGGAACAGAGGGGCCCCAGAGTAATGGACACAGGGCAACAGTGTCCTGAGATGGGCTGTGAGTTTCACCGAGTTGAGGTCTGAGATGTCCACAAGACCATACAGGAGCTGGGTGACAGGTTGGGTTGCTGAGACATCCTGGGTCACTCTTGGGGGCTGGCGGCCATGCCCATGGGCCCCTCACCTGCTATGCACGACAATGGCAGCTTTGGGCAGCCCCGTGGTCCCCGACGTATAGATGTAGAAGAGCCGATCTGCAGGAGATGCAGGCATTGGGGACAGGGGCTGGGTGGGTAGAGAATCAGGCAGTAGGGCAGGCATGGAGGGGTCTGACTGGGACTCACCATCCATGCCCTTGCTGGGGGGCTGTGCCAGCGGGGCAGTGGAGGCTTCCTTCAGCATCGGGTCCAAGAGGTGTGTATCCGGCAAGATGTCCTCCGGCCCCAAGTCTCCAGAGCAGAACTTAAGCAGGCTCTTTCCCAGCTGTCCACTCACCTCGGCCACCGCTGAGGTCCAACATGGGCACCAATGTCACAGCTTGATAGGCCCCCTCCCAAGGCCTGGGATGCACCATCTCCTTGTCCCAGGGCAGCCCCAAACCATGCAACTCATGGCCACATCCAGGCCCCCCCTTCCCTTTCCAGGGCCTGGAATGGAGCATCTCCTCACCCAGGGCAGCCCCAGGTCCCCTGCCTGCCTTCCACCCACGTGCACCTGGCCTCACCCGCTGCCATTTCTCCACCAAAGATCAGGGCCTTGGCTCCTGATGTGCCCAGGCAGAAGGCCAGGGGTTCACGCCGCAGGTTAACATTGAGCAGTGCAGCCTCCATGCCTGCCTTGGCCAGGCCCAGCCACAGCCCCACAAACTCGGGCCGGCCCTCCAGGAAGATAGCCACCACATCTCCCGGTACGAAGCCCAGCTGGAGGAAGAGGTTGGCCACGGCATTGGAGTAGGTATTCAACTGTGCAAAGGTCCAGGACACACCACTGCTGGCGTCCACCAGGGCCAGGCGCTCCGGCTGCCCCTGTGCCACTGCCTGGAAGATGTGTGGGATGGTGTGGCCAGCACGCTGATGCCATCGCAGCTCCAGGCGTACACGAATCAATACAGAGAGGCCACTGGGAGGAAGGACAAAGGACATAGTGTCACTGGCAGCCTCTGCAGCATTGCTTCTGGAGACTCTCTTCCCTAAGCCTCAGGGTTGCCATCTGGAGGATCCCAGAGCAGCCTGGAGTTTTGATAAGATTTCCAGTTAACATTTTTGGTAGCTGGACCTCTCAGGGAACCAAGAGCAGGGGCCATTTGCCAAATGGCCTGGAAGTGGATGGAATTCTTGAAGTAGGTGGAATTCTCAAACTGGCCTGGACACAGTGATGCAAAACAGTCACCCCGTCCTCCCTACCTCAGCCGGCTTGGTGGCCCTGGGGGAGCTGGGGTCCAATCCCATCCTTTCTTTTTTCTCTTCTAGAACATCCCAAGCACCTAACACTGCACCCTCCTCTACCTGACAGCCTCCAGCCTCCACTCTTCTTGCTCAGACTACTCCAATTAGGTCCCCAAGGTCCAGCCCTGAGGTGAGCAGCTGCTGCAGCCCAAGTGACTTCATGGTACCAGGCACAGATGACTGAAGCATCCAGCAATTGGGAAGAAATGTGGCCCCTGTTCCAGGTAGGGCCAGAAGGTATTCCAGTGGATGCAAAGTTCAAGGACAAATCCCAGGTCTTGGTAAAAGGTTCAAAGTTCCCCCTCCCTACCCACTAGTGGATATAAAGGACAGAGGCCCCAGGAAACAGCAAAGCCCCCAATGGAAAGAGCCACATTCCTGAATGACTCTGTGGAAGTAAGCGGCCAACCCTCACTGTAAGCTGTTAGATGAATGAGAAATGAACCCCCAAAACAAACAAGCATTCTCTGGTTTGCTCTTTGGGTAACAAACATCACGGAATGCAGAAATCCAGAATTTCTTTCTTGGTTCAGAAGATGGAATGTTCTCCCTGGCTTCTCCTGGCTCCCTGTCCCACCACCCTGACCTCTGCCTCTGAGAATTAACCTCGTACAGGGGTAAACCACTAGCACGCAGGGCCTGTTTTGACTGACATGGGATGGGTCTACACTCTGCCTGCTCCTGCTTCAGCCTGGTCTGGCCACCACCTCCCAACAGCTTTGGCATCAAAACCATTATCGAGGGTGGCGCCTGTGGCTCAAAGGAGTAGGACGCTGGCCCCAGAGGTGGTGGGGTTCAAACCCAACCCCGGCCAAAAAAAACAAAAAACAAAAAACATTATCGAATCCATCCTGTGTACTCCACTGCCTCTCCCAGACTCCCAGGCTCCCTGCAATGGCTTCTGCACATCCCTGACTAAAAGTGTGCACAGTGGACCTCAGCACGGACATACATGCATTCACTCAGTCATTCATTCCTTCCCTCCCTCATTCCCTTCATCATTTATTCCCTTCTCATTCATTCCCTTCTTCGTTCAGTCCCTCCTTCCTTCACTCATTTCCTCATTCATTCCTCTATTAATCCCTCTTTCATTTATTCATTTCCTCCTGCCTTCACTCATCCCCTAATTCATTCCTTCCTTCTCCTCTTCCTCCCTTTCCCCTCCCTCCCTTCCTTCTTTCCTTCTCTCCTTTATTAATTCAGGCTACCAGTGCCTGCTGTGTACCAGACAACCTCTTAGCTCTCAGAACAGAGCAATGAACAAAGACCACCAAGCTACACCTCCAGGTATTCACAGTCGTCTAAGCACAGACGGCCTCCTCCATGTACATGAACGATCACCAGATACTGCAGGAGGGTGACCAGGCTGCAAGGGGCGACATGGGCAGAGTGACATGTACCAGGGCCGGGGTGGGTGAGGCCCTTGAAAGAGAGGCAGGCCAAACAACAATGACAGCTGCAACCAAAAGGAAATGGCCGGGCGTTGTGGCGGGCGCCTGTAGTCCCAGCTGCTTGGGAGACGGAGGCAGGAGTCTCGCTTGAGCCCAGGAATTGGAGGTTGCTGTGAGCTGTGATGCCATGGCACTCAATCCAGGGTGACAGCTTGAGGCTCTGTCTCAAAAAAAAAAAGAAAGAAAGAAAGAGAGGCAGGCAGCATCCGAGCAGGGCCTGCTAAGGGGAGAAGGAGCAAGCTGTGGGTAAAGCCAGAGAACAGCTAGTACAAAGGCCCTGAGGTGGGAACAGGGCTGGGAAATGAGGTACATTTGAAGATCAGAGGGGAGGCTGGCCCTGCCAGCTTCATGGGCCACAGAAGAAGGTTATGATAGAACCCCTGGAGACAGGAAGCTGGTGGGGAAGAATACCTGCAGTTGTCAAAAACAAGGGTTCAGGATTCTGATAAAATGTATGAGGTTTCCTGCTTGGGTCAAACCACTTGCCCTGGAAACCCCTGAAGGGCCCCTCCAGCTGCCTTTGGGATAGGACCAGGGTGCTAAAGTGCTTGTGACTTGATTCCAGCAACCTCCCCTCCACACCCACCAGCCCCCATTCACCTGCCCACTCACTGGGCTCTTCTCAGCATATTCCCAGCTGCCTCCAGGAAACCCACCAGGTACCTACATGAGGTTGGCCCCTGCACAGCACCTACTGCTGACCTATCACAGCACAAAGTCCCTCCAAAGGAGCCAGAGTTGGTCATCTGGGCACAGGCTGGGCTCAGGGAATTTTCTCTTGTCCACCCTGGAAGCCAGTCATTTACCAAGGCTCTGTGCGAAGCCACCAGTCATGATCCATTCCCTCATGGATCACGAGTACTCCAAAGAAGCTGCATTTCTGTGTCAGCTGAGGAGCCTGGTGCCTAGTGGATGCTCAGTAAATAGAGGCTGGACTACTGTGTTCATGCCCCTGGACCCAGAATGCAGGGCACGGCCCTCCTTCGCAGTCAGATGCAGACACATGAGCTCTTTCATTCATTTCGGAACTGGTGAGCATCCACTTAGCACCAGGCCCACTTGGGGTGAGACCCCAAGCTGACAGAGACAGAGCCTCCTCCCCCTCCATCCTCTTCCTTCCATCTTCCACTCCTTCCCCTCCTCATTCACCCACTGGAGCTATACCCACCTCTTCACTGTCCCTCCAATACCCCAGTGTGCTCATCCTCAGGACTTTGGCACACGCCATGCCGGCTCCCTGGAAGGTTCTTCCTCAACATCCATACAGCTCTTTTTCCAGGTTTGGTTCAAGTGTCACCTTAGATGGCCATTCCATTCCTGGACCAACTTCTATGCTCCCCTCCTCCATCTCTACTTTATTTTTTTCTCTATAGTACTTATGATCTTCTAACGCTGAGCGCAATGTATTAATTTATGGTCTTATCCTTGGCCTGTCTCTCCCTACTCTGGGCAGACAGAGACTTGCACCTGTTATATTCTAGCTCCAGAGAGACAGCAGCAGAGGAAACAGCCCAAGACCCCGCCCTCCTGGAGCACAGAGCACCTGCCACAAATAATCCCATGAGGGAAGAGAGGCATGGGGCTCTCAGGTCAGGCCTGAGTCCTGCAGCCTGAAGGAGGGAGGGAGCAGCCACCCTGGTGCCAGCCTGATCTTTCACGAGGGTAGGAACACCCACACATGAGCACTTGGGGGAAAAGGCACTCTGCCGAGTGGCCAGGCATAGGGATGGAGGTAGGGACAGAGAGGTAAACCCCTACAGCCCTGGGCATGGGAAGACCTGCTCTGTTGCTCTCTGATCAGCTGACCGGCTAGCTCCTTGGTAAATGAACATCTCCAATACAGGAGTTCTTTGCTTAAGGGGAGAACTTTTGAAAATGTAAATCAGATTAAACCTCCACATAAAAACAATCTCAAAACTACTCTGCACTATAGGGAAGGAGCCTGATGAAAGAAATCTCAGAAAGATGAAACCAAGGACTTGGTGGTTGAGCTTATGGTACTAGCCATTTGGGAGGTCAAAGAAGGAGGATCGTGAGCCCAGGAATTTAAGTCCAGCTTGGGCAACATAGGGAGATCTTGTCTTTAAAAAAAATTAAAAATATAAAGAAAGGTGCCCTTGTCTAGGCTCTACTGTCCCCTGTACTATCTCCATTGGGGGACAGTTGGGTTGTGAGCAACACAGGAGAGTGAAATCCCTCAGATCTGAACAGGAGCCTGGTACATAATAGGTGCTCAGTAAACAGAGGGCAGTATAGAGGCAGAGCTCCCTTCATTAATCCCACACACAGTGAACACCTACTGTGTACAGGTAAACCTGATCTGGTGTGAGGTATAAGATCAGCCAACACTTAGGGCCCAAGGGAGAGGAAGGAGAGATACTGGCAGCACCAGGGGACTTTTGGGGAGATGGGAGTGCTTTATATCTTGACTGTGGTATTTTCCTGGGTATAGACCACTGGGGGAAAAACCCAACTGGACACTAAGAATGGGTGCATTTATTACATGTAAAATACAGTACAAAAACAACCATGAAGGGTAGAGTTTCAGTTTTAAAAGGTGAAAAGAGTTCTGCAAGCCTAGCATAGTAGCTGACCCCTGAAATTCCAGCTCTTTGGGAGACCAAGGAGGAAGGATCACTTGAGGGCAGGCATTTGAGACCAGCCTGGCAATAACAAGACACTACCTCTACAAAAAGTAAAAAATCTTAGCCAAGCATGGTGGTATGCACCTGTAGTCCCAGCTACTCAGGCGACTGAGACAGGAGGAGAGCTTCAGCCCAGGAGTTTGAAGCTGCAGTGAGATATGACACCACTGCATTCCAGTATGGGTGACACCCTGACTCTAAAAAAAAAAAAATCCCCCAACATTCTGGAACCAGAGAGTGGTGATGTCTGCACAACACTGTGAATGTACTTTATGTCACCAATGGCAAATTTTATGGGATGTGTATCTTACTACCATACAGAATGAATGAACAAAGTGCCTGAAAACCAAGTTACGGCAATAATGGAGTCTATTCCAGAAATGCACCCTGGAATACTAACAGATGAAAGGATGTGCCACTGGGCTTCACAGGGAGACGGAAATGGGTGGGGATGAGGAAATGAGGATGCACTGATCACAGAAGCTGGGGGATGTGCCCACAGTCTCATTGTACTATTGTAGGTTTGAAATTTTTCCAGAATAAACTGTTTGAAAAAATATTTTTTAAAACCATTAAAAATTCCCATCATTGTTTTTTCAATCAAATGCCATCCCTCAGTCCAGGGAGGCTCCCCATGGCCTAGCCTGCCATCATCAGTGCCCCCACTTCCCTCTCCTCGCTCTGATCCTATCTCTAAAAGCAAACAGTAGCTGCCCCATGACCTTTGTTCTTGCAGTTGCCACTGCCTGGAATATTCTGCTCCAGTACCCCCACAGTGGCTCCTTCCCATCCTTTACTTCTTACTCTGTCACCCAGGCTGGATTGTAGTGATACAATCACAGCTCACTGCAACCTCCAACTCCTGACCTCAAGGAATGTTCCTGCCTCAGCCTCCCAAGTAGCTGGGAGTACAGGAATTATATACCACCACGTCTAGGTAATTTTTTAAAATTTTTTGAGAGACAGGGTCTCGCTATGTTGCCCAGGCTGTCTCGAACTCCTGGACTCAAGCGATCCTCACACCTTGGCCTCCCAAAGTACTGAGATTACAAGTGCCACTGCACCTAGCCTATTTCCTTCTTGATTTTCCCTCTCCCTTCCCAGACTGTGGGATCCCTAGGACAAGAAAAGCATCTGGTGCATTTCCAATGCATTACAGTGGTCAAGGAGTCCCCCAGTCCCAGATGCAATGTGGCCCCCAGGAGGTCCTGAGGGATAACTTTCTCGAATGCAGACTAGCCAGAACTCAACCACACCTCACCAGCCTAGCTGGATCCCCACCACTGCACACGTTGACCAGTGCAGTCACTTCCTCCCCACCTCCTTGCTTCGCTCTAGGGTGGGTCCCATCCTTGTGTAGTGGGTTGAACAGTGTTGGCCAAACAGATACATCTAAGCCCTCACCTCCAGAGGCTGTGAATGTGACCTTACGTGTTAAAAGGATCTTTGCAAGTGGATCACACCTGTAATCCTAACGCTTTAGAGGCCAAGGTGGGTAGATCCTTTGAGCTTAGGAGTTCGAGACCAGCCTGAGCAAGAGCAAGATCCCATCTCTAAAAATAGCTGGGCATTTTGGTGGGCGCCTGTAGCCCCAGCTACTTGGGAGGCTGAGGTAAGAAGATAACTTGAGCCCAAGAGTTTGAGGTTGCTGTAAGCTATGATGCCATGACACTCTACCAAGCACAACAAAGTAAGATTTTGTCTCACAAAATTTTTTTTTAAATAATAAAAGGATCTTTGCTGATATAATTTGTTTTCCTGAGACAAAGTCTCACTCTGTCACCCCAGGTACAGTACAGTGGTGTCATCATAGCTCATTGTAACCTCAAACTCCTGGGCTCAAGTCATCTACCTGCCTCAGCCTCCCATGAGGCTGGGATTACAGGTGTCTGCCACCATGCCTAGCTAATTTTTCTATTTATGGTACAGACGAGGGTCTTGCTCTTGATTATGCTCAAACTCCTTAGCTCAAGCAATCCTCCCATCTCTGTCTCCCGGAGTACCAGGATTACAGGTGTGAGTCACTGTGCTGGCTCTCAGATGTAATTAAATCGAAGTTCTTGAAATGAGATCTTTCTGGACTGAGGATGGGCCGTAAGTCCAATGACTGCTGTCCATATAAGTGACAGAAAGGGAGAAGACACAGGACACAGAGGAGAAGGCCATATGAAGACGGAGGCAGAGACTGGAGTGATGCACCCACAAGCCAAGGAACAACAAGGACTGCTAGCAGCCACCAGATACTGGAAGAGAGGCACAGCCCTACTGACATCTTGACTTTGGACTTCTTTGGCCCCCAGGCCTCTGAGGGCATAAATGTCTGTTGTCTTAAGTCATCCAGCTTGTGGGACTTTGTTACGGCAGCTCCAGGACACTCACACACCAGGCTTCATGTCTGACCTTTGTCCTTCTCACTGCTCTTGCCACAGCAACCCACACAATAGAGAAAGCATCTCTGCTCCCACTGGCTGGGAGCAAGCAAACATCCTGCCTGGTTGTCCCCAAAGGCTCCTTGGCCATGTGACACTCTATTGTGCTCAGCATTCAGTCCTGGAAATCAGATTCTGCCTGCTGGCCCCCAGGGCATCCTTGACTCCAGGACTCCCCAATCCACAGACACCCCCACAAACTCATGCCAGACCCTTTCAACCCCCCCTGCAACATGGGACATAGCAGCCCTATGTTCCCTCTTTTCTACCTTGGGAAGCTGTCATAAGAATGTGATGCCTGAAGGTACCAGCCGCCAATGTGAGCCACAAGGAAAGCTAGCCAGAGACATCAATCGTGGCAGTTATGGCAATCATGTCATATTGCCCATCATGGATGACAGAGCAAAAAGACAGAAGGAACCTGGGTCCATGACAATACATTAAACCATAAATTAACCAACCTGAAGCCACCTTCTGTCTCAATCCTACATTACATGTGGCCATAAATATTCCTTACTGCCAATGCCACTTCTCCTTGGGATTTCCATTACTTGGTGCTAAAAGTTTCCTTATGGTGAATACCTCCCCAGAGAAGCATGCCCATTCAGGCATTAACCTCTGCTGAGCACCACCCCATGCTAGACATCAAGATGGGTACAGGGCTGCACAGGTGACAATGGTAGGCATGACCCTTGCCCCTTTGGGGTTTATAATCTAGTGTGGATGAAGCAGTTCATAAGCAAAAGGCAAACAAAAACCATTCCAGGCTTGGCGCCTGTGGCTCAACGGGCTAAGGCGCCAGCATGTACACCTGAGCTGGCGGGTTTGAATCCAGCCTGGGCCCCCCAAGCAACAATGACGGTTGCAACCAAAAAAATGGCCAGGCGTTGTGGCGGGCGCCTATAGTCTCAGCTACTTGGGAGGCTGAGGCAGGAGACTCGTTTGAGCCCAGGAATTGGAGGTTGCTGTGAGCTGTGATGCCATGGCACTCTATCCAGGGTGACAGCTTGAGGCTCTGTCTCAAAAAAAATCATTCCAGTTTTATGATCAGTGCTTAGAAGGAAACAAACAGGTTGTACAGGCACAACCAGGGCAGATTTTATCCCCAGGGATAGGGGAATTCTTTCTGGGAAAGCAACATTTGCCTTGCATTTTAAAAGATGAAGAGGAGTCACATGGGAAAAGCATTCCAGATGTAAGGCACAGCAAGCATCAAGCCTTGGAAGAAGAAATGCGATCGGCATGTTAAAAACAGAGCAAGGTCTGGGTGTGGTGACTCACACCTGTGATCCCAGCACTTTGGAGGGCCAAGAGGGGAGGATCTCTTGAGGCCAGGAGTTCAAGGCCCTCCTGCGCAACAGAGTGAAACCCAATCTCTAAGGGAAAAAAAAGTGAAATAGAAAAAATTGGCCAGATATGGCACCCACCTATAGTCTCAGCAACTTGGGAGACTGAGGCAGGAAAATGGCTTGAGCTCTAGAGTTCAAGGCTGCAGTGAGCTATGATCATGCCACTGTACTCTAGCCTGGGCTACAGAACAAAAAAAATCATCTCTAAAAAAATGAAATAGGCTCAGCGCCTGTAGCTCAGCGGTAGGGCGCCAGCCACATACACTGAAGGTGGTGGGTTCGAGCCCAGGCCAGGCCCGCCAAACAGCAATGATGACTACAAAAAATAGCTGGGCGTTGTGGCAGGCACCTGTAGTCCCAGCTACTTGGGAGGCTGAGGCAAGAGAATTGCTTAAGCCCAAGAGTTTGAGATTACTGTGAGCTGTGATGCCACAGCATTCTACAGAGGACAACATAGTGAAACTGTCTCAAAAATAAATAAATAAATGAAATAAAATAATACATTCTTAAGAGCATGAGTGGAGCAGACAGCGATGAGTCACTCCATGGCCATAAATCATTCTGCTAAGTAGTATCAATTTTGGCACATTAAAGTCACATGGAAAAAATGACAATGTTATTTATTGTAGCTTTCAAAGAGCAGAAGATTAGAAGGAACCCAAATACCCAGGGTAATGGCTCATCCTCATAACAAAAGGCTGTGCAGCCTTCACAAGCACAGGGCTCACTACTGCAATCCTAGCACTCTGGAAGGCTGAGGTAGAGGATCACTTGAGATCAGGAATTCAAGACCAACCCAAACAAGAGTGAGACCTGACCCATCTCTCAAAAAAACCCTAGAAAAATTAGCCAGGCATGGTGGCAGGTGCACCTGTAGTTCCAGCTACTTGGGAGGTTGAAGCAGTAGGATCACTTGAGCCAGCAGTTAGAGGTTCCAGTGAGCTATGATGATGTCATTGCACTGTACCCAGAGCAACAGAGCTACTTAACAATAAATGAGTAAATGAATAAATGAACTCTACTGAACAATAAATGAATAAATGAATAAATAAAATTTCATGGTAAAGTGGCTGGATTGAGCACATACACACTAAATGGTCTTGTTTCCCTGCATCCCTCAAAATGGCCAGTAAAGAGAATTTTGTAAAAGTGTGAACTTGCAAGGGTAGGGAAAATGAGAGTGAAGACAAAATCAACCCATGTTTGAATGCCAGGGAGCAGCCGTATGAAAAGGGGGAGCCCTAGGAGGTGGGCTACAGTAGGGGAGGGGTACCAAATCAGTATTGATTGAAAATCTATTTCAGAAACGACTCCTGGTCAATTGTGGTGGCTCACACCTATAATCCCAGTGACTTACAAATCCAAGCTGGGAGTACTGCTTGAGGCCAGGAGCTCGAGACCAGCCTGGGCAACATAGTGAGACCCTACTCCTACAAAAATTTTATTTTATTTATTTTTTTGAGACAGAGTCTTTCTGTCACACTTGGTAGAGTGCTGTGGCATCGTAGCTCACCGCAACCTCAAACTCTTGGGCTCAAGTGATCATCTTGCCCCAGCCTCTCAAGTAGCTGGGACTACGGGTGCCCATCACAACACTCAGCTATTTTTAGAGATGGGGTCTTGCTCTGTCTCAGGCTGGTCTTGAACTCGCGAGATTAAGAATCTTGCTGCGTAGTCCTCCAGAGTGCTAGGATTATGGACATGAGTCACCGTGTCTGGCCTTATAAAAATTTTTATTTATTTATTATTATTATTATTATTTTTTGTAGAGACAGAGTCTCACTTTATCGCCCTCAGTAGAGTGCCGTGGCATCACACAGCTAACGGCAACCTCCAACTCCTGGGCTTAGGTGATTCTCTTGCCTCAGCCTCCCGAGTAGCTGGCGCCTACAGCGCCTGCCACAATGCCCGGCTATTTTTTTGTTTTGCAGTTCAGCTGGGGCTGGGTTTGAACCCACCACCCTTGGTATATGGGGCCGGCGCCCTACTCCCTGAGCCATACACGCCACCCCTTACGAAAATTTTTTAAAAGAGCTAGCCAAGCATGATGGAGCATGCCTGTGGTCCCAGCTAGGTGAGAAGCTGAGCCAGCAGGTTCACTGGAGCCTTGCAGTTGGAAGTTGCAGTGAATTGTGATAGGGCCACTGCACTCCAGCCTAGGCAGCAGAGCAAGACTTTGTCTCAAATAAACAAACAAATGACTCCCTTGCCACCCTAGGAAAAGACTGGAGATCCATCCACTGGCATGTCTCTGGGTGAGCACCTTCTGACATATGAGTGTTAAGTGAGTATTTATCCACTGGATACTAAATCCTCAGCTCCCTTCCCTGGGCTGCTGCTGGCTTTTCCTGCAGGGGGAAAAACCAGAAAAGCCACCTTGGGCAATCTAACCAGACCAAAAACAAAATGCTTAAAGACATTGCCATGGGGGTTTCCCCAAAACACCGCCTGGCAAGGTGACCCCATCATGAAGCTCATGACAAGACCCACACACACATGCTCGCCAAGAGCTTCTAACTGGCTAACTGGCCTTACAAGGGAGCACTACAAGGTCCCTGAGGGTTTCCTAACAAGGATGATGGAGACTAAAGTAAACAAAAGAAAAAAATCTTAGAGAAAAAGAGATTGTACAAAGAAAAACAAATAATAAAGTAACCAATAGCCTTGGAGATGTAACAAGGCACATGGTATCTATGAGACAAGAACAGAATGCTATTACAAAGCTTGCAGAGAGTAGGAAAAAAAAGATCCTAGAAATTTAATATGTGAGGGCACCATAGAATGTGCAAACACAAACAGTGCACTCTGATGTCTAGTGTGAACTATAGGCTGTAGTTAATAACAATATATTAATGTTGGCTCATCAACTCTAACAATTGTGCCACACCAATGTAAGATGTTAACAGAGGAAACTGGATGGGCGATAGTACTTTGTGTTCAATTTTTCTATAAACCTAAAATGGCTAGAGAAAGAAAGTGTATTATAATAATAATAATTGTTTAAATGTGAGGGCATAAATTAAAACATGATAGAAAGGTTAAAAAATGTATTTGTTTGTTTGTTTTGAGACAGAGTCTTATTTTATTGACTTCAGTAGAGTGCTGTGGCATCATAGCTCACAGCAACCTGAAACTCTGGGGCTCAAACAATCCTATTGCCTTAGCCTCCCCAGTAGCTGGAACTACCACAATGCCTGGCTATTTTTAGAGTTGGGGTTCCATTCTTGCTCATACTGGTCTCGGAGTCCTGAGTTCAAGCAATCCACCTGCCTCAGTCTCCCAGAGTGCTGGGATTACAGGCATTAACTACCATGTCCAGCCTTAGAAGATGTATTTGAAAAAATATTTAACATAATAGAAAGTAGAACAAAAAAATAAAAATGAAAAATGGAAAGAAAAGAGAAGAAAATTAGAGAACCAGCCTAGAAGTTCCAACATCCATATTCATCCAACAAATACTTCTCAAGACATACACTGTTCTGGGTACTCAATAATATGAGTTCCAAGGACAACAGAGGACATCACCAACGACATGATTCAAGAAAACTTCTCTGACCTGAGAATAGACCACACTATAGATGGAAATAGATCATCATTTTGAAAAGACCCCATGAACTTCCAGAATGAAAAACTAGGTCACTACAAAGGATCTGGAATCAGCAGGGTTTCAGCCTTCTCGACAATAACCATAGCATGAAAAGAAAATGAGAAATTCTTTCAGTTTTGAAGGATAATCATTACCAACCTATAGAAGTCATGTGTGAGGGTTAAAAAAAGGATATTCTCATACACGGAGGGTCTCAAAAAACAACCCCATGCTAGATTTCTGCAAAAGCTAGTAAGTATGTGCTTTGACAAATTGAAGGAGTAAACCAAAGAAGAGGACAAAGGACCCAGTAAACAGGGTATCCACACTCCAAAGTAAGTCCTAAGATCTCCATTTGTCAGATGACAGATAAGCTTGGGACTCAGAGAGCTGAATGAATTAACATGCCCAAAATCCCACAGCAATTTGGGGGCAGAACAACTCAGAACTGAGGCCCCATCACATTCTCCCTCTCCTCCCTACCAGGTTCTTACAAGACATTTATCAAGTGCTCATGACATACTAGGTGGCAGGCCAAGTGCCCCTGATGCACACAGCGGTACTCAATGCATACTTCTCAAAGGAGGAACTCTGCACAAGGACCCATCCTACAGATGAAGGAACTAGGGCTCAATAAAACAGCAAGAGACAGAGATGAAATCCATAGCCAAATCCTTGGGTCATGATGTGTCTGCTGGTGCCAGGACCAGACAATGGCAATCAGCACCAGTACATCTAAGGACTGACGATGTGTACAATTCTGTTCTAAGGGCTTTCTATGAATGAACTAGATAGAGTGCCCCAAGGACCCCACAAGAATCACAAGTATCATAGTCATGGGGCCATTAGCAAAGCTGACAGTCGCAGGAAGCAGCCCCTGCGTTCCCAGGCAACAAAGCAAGAAAAAGGAACTGAGGCCACAGCTGGTTACACTGGGGCTGAACATGAGATCCAGGATCAGGAACAAGGGGATTCACTCCCAGCTTCTCCCCAGGACGCCTGTGTAGGCAGGCAGTGGATTCCGGTTCTTGTTTCCAGCCACATGCCTAGGCAGCCCTCCATAGCGGCAGCTCAATCCACCCCCACCTTTTAGACAAAGAAGCCACTGTCCGGTTCTGGGCCCTTCCGGGTTCTTTTTCTCATCCCACTGCTCCTTCTGCTCTGAATCCCAGGATTCCAGGGCAGGAAGAAATCAGCAAGGATGAATGTGATCAGATTTATTGATGCAAGTGCAGGACACGTTAAGAGAATCGGGGCAGGGTGCTGAAAAGTTTTCTGAACCCAGGTCTAAAGTCAGCACCCCTACCACTCCAGCGAGACACAGTAGCCCTGCCTCTCCCTATGTGTTCTCAGGAAAATGACCTCACCTCTCTGTGCCCTTGTGCATTTCACTAGCTGTAAAGTAGAATTCATAAGTCTCCCTTCTTTACAGGACCATGAGAGGATTAGACAAGGTCTAGTACATGAAGAGGTCTATACAAGCTGCATTAGTTAGCTACTGCTGGGTAATAAATTACCCCCAAAATTACCAACAGGAAACAACAAATATTTATCATCTCATGGTTTATATGGGTCAGAAATCTGGAATTGGGTAGATGCAGTGGCTCACACCTGTAATCCTGCTACTCTAGGAGGTTGAGTGGTAAGATTGCTTGAAGCCAGCAGTTTGAGACCAGACTAAGCAAGATCGAGACCCTGTTCCTACCAAAAACAGAAAAATTAACTGGGCACGGTGGCAGGCATACATAAGTCCCACCTGCTTGGGAGGTTGAGGCAGGAGGATTGCTCAAACCCAGAAGTTTGAGGTTGCTGTGAGCTAGGCTGACACCATGATACTCTAGCCTGGTCAACAAAGCAAGACTCTATCTCTTAAAAGAAAAGAATCTGGGAGTCGCTTAGCTGATAGGTTCTGCCCTCATTAAGGCTGCAATTGAGGTATTGGCTGGGGCTTTGGTTATCCAAGGTTTCTCTGGGGAGAATCCACTTCCAAGGTCACTCATGTGGGCCTTTCCACAAGACTGCCTCACAACAGGGGGCAAGTGATCCAAGAAACAATGTCCAAGACAGAAGCCACAGCCTTTCTTCTTATCTGACAATCTCAGAAGTGACATCCCATCACTTCTGTTATGAAGTGAGTCACCAGGTCCAGCCTGCACTCAAAGGGAATGTATCATATGAAGGCATGAGGCAGCTATGCCTGGGTTACCTTTGAGGCTGCCTCCCACAGACAAGTATGTCAAAAAGCCAGGCATGGATACTCCTGAGGTCTAGAGGGACAAAGCTGTGGAGGAAGAATAAACAGAGCCTCGGTAAGCCCAGAGAAGAAGGAAAGATCCTCCACTGGGCAAACATGCCCTCACACATGCTGTGTGTCAATTCTTAGTTGGAGGTAGGGCCACAGGCCAATCTCTGTCTGTGCCCCCACAAGGTCCACAGTCTTGTAGGGGGGAAAGAGGCTTAAGAATTAAAAAGTAAGAAAATAGACAGAATTACAAATGACAAACGATGCTAGTAGTGATCAGCCAGGCTTTGGGGCTATACTGCCTCGCTTCTGATCCTGTCCCTGCCACTTGTATGACCTGGGACAAGTTACATGGCTATGCTGTGTCTCAGTTTGCTATGAGATCACGCCTATAAAATATACACCACAGCAGCTGGCCTAGTGGGAACACTCAGTAAATGTTGGCCATTCTGCCAGACAGCAACAGGAGGGAGGGTCTACAGAGATGCAGGAGGTGCAGCGCCTGTGGCTCAAAGAAAGAGATGCAGGGTCTGTGTAAAAGGCCCTCTGAGGAGGTGACATTTAAGCCATGGCATGACTGAAAAGAGCAGGGAAACAGCAATAGGGCAGAGGAAATAGCAAGTACAAAGATCCTGGGGCTGGAACAAAGTTAGGGGAGGTCGCAAAGGTCAGGGACCTTGTGGGTCATCCTCAGAAATAAGGCCTATATTTTAAGGGCAACATGGAGCCACAGGAGGGTGCAGAGTAGGAAAATTCACCAAAGGTTCTCTCTAGGCAAAAATGGGCCCAGTATGCTCCAGGCAAAAGGGGCAACCTGACCAAGCCTGACACTGAAGCAAGTTGATTTGGAGACCAGGTGAAATATGGAGGTGGGGAACAGCAGATGGGCAGGGAGCAGGTTGGCAAGATGTCAAATGCCTAGCTGGAGACTGACTCTTTCTCCAAAGGAAGACGGGGTGGCAGTGGAAGGTATGTGAGCATAGGGCACAAAGATATTTGCACATCAGAACAACCAAGAGACAGGCAGTGGAGAAGGGGAAGGGGCCATGGCATGGAAAAGAAAGGATAGGTTTCAGAAAGTTCCAAACCAATCAACTTGCAATGGGGCCCTTCCCAGCTTCACACCGTCTGTACCTCTCCATAAACCTCAGTTTCTTTACCCTTATAATAGGTTCGGTTCCCCCAATTCCCTGCAAGTACCTGTCTGTAAAAGTGCTAAGCCCAGACTGGCACAAGGCAGGTGCTCACCTGTTTCCACATGGAGGCTGCTCCTAAGATTTTCTCTCATGGGAACCCCCAGCATTATCTATTTCACCCTAGAAGGACCCAAATAGCTCCTTCAAGTCAACCCCTCAGAGACACCCCAAAAAGCCTCCAAGGAGTCCTCCATATGATACCAAAATCTATCCCCCCAAAACACAGTCTCCAGACACCCTCAAACAAATTCTGGAATATACAGCATTCTTCCTACAGACTCTGAATAGCCCCCAAATTCTCACACAGACCCCAAACTCTCCGAGTGCCCCAGCCACACAGAAACCCATAAACAGTCTCGAGGAGACACACACCCTTCAGAGACCTTAACGTTCTTTACAGATGTCCCAAGCAGCTCTCTGGTCCCTCAGAGAAGGCCCTAAATAGACCCAAAGTGTTTTGACAGCTCCCAGAGACCACTGGGTTGGTCCTGTGAGTCCCCCAGTAACCTACTGAAGAACCCAGAGAAGTCTCCTGTAGTTACTATGGTCCCAGAAAGTCTCCCAAACCCCCATGGCGTCCCTGGACACCAGTTACTCAAAGACTCCCAAGTTGTCCCCCAAGTCTCCTGAGAGCCCTCAAACAGCCCCGAAAGCCTCAAGCACCTTGGAACCTACTCATCTTCTTCCTGAGACCTAAGCTGCCTCTGCAGTTCCTCTCAGAGCCTCCCAACTCACCACTGCCCCCGCACGCCCTCAACAAAGCACTCATCCCAGATCCTCAGGGCCCTCCAAGCCCCCATCCGCCTCAGGGGAGTGCAGTCACCTCACCCCGCCCCAGCCCCTGCCCAGGCAACACTCACAACAGGTCCCGCCTCGCTGTCTTGCAGACGATGCGCAGGAAGCGCCAGCCGCCGCTGCCCACGTACACACAGAGCGCCGCGGCCGCGCTCCAGATCCACGGCAGCCCCAACAGCCACAGCAGCGCCAGCGAGGCCACAGAGGCCGCTCCCGCACCCGGAGTCCGCATCCTAGGAAGGTGGAAAGCGCTGAGGACTCAGGCCGCACGGGCTCCTCCCCTTGGTCGGGTCCGCACCGCCCCTATAAAGAGCTCCGCCCCCGGAGGTGCCGGCTCCCTCCCCCTAGCGAGCACAAAGCGCTCTCTCCAAACAAGACTCCACCCCCAGGCCTAGGATTAGCCAAGTGCTCAGGACAGGCTCCGCCCCTTCTCAGCTTTACCACACGCCGTCTAAGGCAGACCCCACCCCAAGGCCTACGATTGGCCACGTTCTGGTCGGGCTCCGCCCCTTCTCCTATTCGACCCAAGAAGCCCTGTCAATCATTACAACAGGCCCCTCCCCTAGAACTAGGATTTCCACCCGGTCAGTCATATCCCTTGACCTATCCGCTATCATCGGTCCCAGAATCCACTTTCACATCCTGTCCCCAGGTCTATCTAGCCTCAGGTCCTAGGGTTTTCCCCAGGTCCTGCTTCTACTCCTTGACCTCGCCAGTCTCCGGGCTTCATCGCCAGTTTAGGCCTCTAGCTCCGCCCTCTCTAAATCCGGCTCTATCCTTAGATTAGGCATACAGCCCCGCCTCCTCCGCTCAAGCCCCGCCCCCAGTCCCAGGCCTAGCGTTCCAGGGCTCAGGTTCTACCCTGGCCACAGGCCCCATTTTCAGGCTTTGGCTTAGCCACATCTCTCCCGGATTCAGTGTGGCCCACCTAGCACCTAAGCCTCACCCCAAAGCATGTCTAACATGCTGGCTAACATGTCTGGCTCAAAGCCTCCCAGCCCGTACAGCAAAGACTAACCCCCTTTCGGAGGCCACAACCACAGACAGACCGGCCTCGCGACCAGAGAGACGACGGCCAAAGAGACCTAGGGGCTAGAGCAGACGACCTTGTCTCCATGGCAACCAGCCTCACTCTTCCTCCCCCGGTCCCGGCGTGTTTAGAGAACACGTGTTCTGCAGCCGGGGGGCGTGGCTCGCGAGACAGTCTTGCGGACTCTAGGCCATATGTGGTTCTCCAGATCCCAAGTGCAGGCCCTCGAACGAATCCAAACTCCACAGAACAAGTCCTATTCTGTAAAATTTGGATTCAGTCAAAAGGCTGCTGACTCAAAGATCCAGAAGTCCACATGAGGCCCCAAGGGCGCAAGTTCCCCACCCCTGCTTGGCATCCAGGATCCCTACCCTAGGAACCAAAAAAATAGCAGCTCACACCCACGGCCCGCCTGTGATGGAATCATGCCTCTGCCTGTCCTAAATCCAAGCCCCAAAGCCTCTTTAGTTTTAAACACACATTTTTAGGGACCCAGGGAGTGGTAAACTCATACCCTAGGGACCTCAGAACCTCAGAAGGCTCTAAATCTAACTACCACCACCCTCCATCACCCTCCCTCCCATTCTCTCCCCCACCCCAACCATCTCAGCTTTAAACATGTAATTCAAAGACCTGGCTAATCCTAAATCCATGTCCCAAAGCCTTTTCAGTTAAGTCTCAAAGTCAGGAACCCCAGTGAAGACAAAATCTACACACCGGATCCTGATGCTTCCCAGATGCACCCACACAGGAGTCTTTTACTTGCAACCCAGGGTCCTAAGTGCTCACCAGGAGGTCCCCAAAACCCTTTTCCTGACCAGGCACATGTCAGGCACTGGCCTGGCTCCCCCCAGCCCTGTTCTCTGGCTGACCATGAACCTGGACACAGACCCTCAGCTTGATCACCATCAGCCCTATTCTCTGGCTGACCTTGAAGCTGCACGCAGACCCTCAGTATCGACTGCTCCTTTGTGAGCCTCCTGAACTCAGGCAGGAAGCAGTCAGGGACTCCAGCCCTCCAGGGCTTCTGTTTCTTCAGACTCCTGGGCCCTTCTTTCCCAGGCTGTGTCCATGCAGGCCTCTGCCTTGGGTCCCTCCCTTCAAGCTCTCCCTTCTCTGCCTCCCACCCCCCACTCATCCACTGCTTGTTTTCTACCCTACTGCTTGGCCGACCTTTCCAGCATTCTTCCTGGGAGCCAGCCAGAGCCTGCTTCCAGTGCCACTTGGAGGACAGTGCTGGGCAGGCGCTCAAACACCACCACCCATGCTGCCATTGGTCCCTGTGGGCAGCCTGGGGTGGGTGGAATGGGGGGGAGCGGCAAATCTAGAGGACAAGCCTGGAACTAGTCACCCACTGGCTGGCTACTTTCTCAGTCTGGAAAAGTCAGCAAAGGCCAATGTGCGTCACTCTTACCCTGTCAGATAGCACTATTGCAATCGCCCCATTTGACAGGTAAGGAAACTGAGGATTGGAGCTGTCTGTCACACTAGCTTGGAGTTGAGACTCATGCATCCCTAAATGCCAGCTCTGGGTTTTTGTTTTTTGTTTTTTTTTGTTGGGCCACCTCCAGTATATGGGGCTGGCGCCCTACTCCTTTGAGCCACAGGCACCAGGCACTGCCCTTGTTTTTTTTTTTTTTTGGCTGGGGCCGGGTTTGAACCCATCACTTCTGGTATATGGGGCCGGTGCCCTACTCCTTTGAGCCACAGGCGCCGCCCCCAGCTCAGGGGTTTTGTACTTTCTCTGTCCTCTCCTCCTTTCCCTCTTTTTCCCTCTCTCCACTCCTACCCCTCCCCTTTCTTCCCTAAATTTCTCCTCTCCCTTTCCCTTTTGCCCCAGTTCCCTTGGCTCTTATCCTACTTCCTATTTCCCTCCTCCTCCTTTGCAACCTCTCTGTCTTCCCTTCCCTCTTCCCATCCACCTTACCACCTTACCAGTTTACTGAACCCTAACTAAAAAGCTGCACAGACCATCTCTTCTAACTCTACTCATCCCTCTTTGTCCCCAAATCCAAGAGGCTTTGGAAACTTGGCTTTTTCTTAAGATGGTCCCAGAACTCTACTGGCAGCACCACCTCCCCTGCCCTGAGCCAAGTAGGCTGTTTCTAATAATCAATTGTACTTTGTTTTTTCTTATTTTCCAGAGATAGTGTCTTGCTCTGTCACTCAGGGTAGGGTGCAGTGGTGGGGGCATTATAGCTCACTGCAACCTCAAACTGGGCTCAAACAATCCTCCTGCCTCAACCTCCCAAGTAGCTGGGACTATAGGTACACACCACCACACCCAGCTAATTTTTCTATTTTTTGTAGAGATAGTGTCTTGCTATGTTGCCTAGACTGGCCTCAAAGTCCTGGCCTCAAGCAATCCTCCTGACTTGGCCTCCCAATAATTATACTTTTTTTTAATCCCCATTTATCTTCTTGCTTACAGGCTGTCCCAGACCCTAGGTCATGTAGGAGTCAAGGGAAAAGTTCCCCTTCCCATTCTGAAGGTTTGCTAAAAATCAAAAGGGAGATTAACTGGAAGAAAGGAATATAGATTAACTCAACATATATACACAGGAACCTTCAGAATGAAGACCAAAATACAGGGAAAATTGCCTTTATGTTTAGGTTTAACAAAATATGAATAGTTGTGTAGAAATATGATTGGACAAAAAAGGGTATGATCTAAGGCTAGTAGACCGAATGAAGAAATGTGGCAAGGCCTGTCTGTCTAGATTCTTCTTGGCCTCTCTGAGCAACATTCTTTCCTCCTGGGTGTGGGGCAGGACCTTCTCTGGAATAGGGGTTTTATTGCCCTACAGTCAAACAAGGTAGGTCAGATAATGTCTTCATTACCAGTTTTTATACAAAAAAGTACGGGGAAAGTTATAGTAATATTTTTTAGGTTTTATGGCTGCCTTGGGGGAAAGGGGGTCCTGGTTTCTATGTTCTTCCTCAGGGGAGAATGAGACAGAGAGACAGGAGGACAGGAGAAGGTCGGAGAAAAACTTCCGCTTCTGAGCTACTTCTGATGCCTACATTTTAGGATGTTTTTTCTGAGCCCCATTAGGTATCATACAGTATATAACAGTATCTGTCTCCACTTCTCTCCTAAAATACAAAAACCAAAAATCCCAATTTCAAAACACAGGCTTCTGCAAGGATTTCAGAGGAGGAAACAGAGGTATGGACAGACAGGTGGGCAGAACTCTGGCTTCAGAGAAAAACCCCCTCTCCAGCTCAGTGGCCTTGGACTGGCCACCTCATCCCTCTGCAACCTGGCTACCCGCTGAAAAAGGACACCCTCCTTTGGGAGGCTGAGGCAGGAGGATCACTCGAGGTCAGGAGTTCAAGACTAGTCTGGGTAACATAGCATGACCCTATCGCTAAACAATAGAGGACACCCTCCTTCTTCCTCCTCTGAGCTGTGCATTTGCTGATCCCCCACCATGCACCAGTTCCCAGTGGGTCCCCCTCCTACCCCGGGGTAATGACAGGATTGTGCCACAACAGAGTGTTCTTGGAACTTTCCAGAAGAACAAGCGAACAGAAGGAATATTTAAATGAAATGCCACAAGATCTTAGCATGAGGGCTCACTGTAAGTAGAACATGAACACTGTGTAGGAACAAACAATTGCTCTCAGGCAAATTCAAATGCCCACTAGAGTAGGGGGTTGAGTTTTTTAGGCTTGTGTAACAATGTGCTATAGCCCAGGTGGCTTAGAGTAATAGGAATTTATTCTCCTGCAGTTCTCGAAGCCAGAAGTCCAAAATCAAGATGTCAGCAGCTAAGCTCCCTCTGGAGGCTCTAGGGATGCTGCTAAATGTCATATCCTGGTCAAGAAACTCGCCACTCACAAAGAATGATTCCACCCCAAATGTCAAGAGTGTTGCAGTTGGGAGCTGGGGCAGGTGAAAGCCCTGGTCAGATGACACTCGGTCTGCAGTGTGACTTATGTCATTCACTGGGTGACTTGGACACACCCATCACTTCTCTAAGGCTCAGTGCCTCACTTGTAGGGCTATTCTGAGGACATGAGTGTGGTAGGCACCTTATAATCTTATAAACACTGTCCTTTATCTTTTTTAAGGCTGTCCCCCAGGCCGGAATACAGTGGTACTGGTGTGCAATGGTGCTGGAGTACAAAAGCATGATCACAGCTCACTGTAACCTCTAATTCCTAGAGTCAAACAATCTTCCTATCTCAGCCTCCTAAGTAACTGTGACTAAAGGTGTGTACCACACACCTGGCTAATAATTAAATATTTTTGTAGAGATAGGATCTTGCTATGTTGCTCATGCTGGTGTCAAACACCTGGCCTCAAGTGACTCTCCCTCCTCGTGCTTCCAAAATACTGGGATTATGGGCATGAGCCACTGGGCCTTGCCTAAGACTTTCTCCATTACTGAGACCATTTTGCTCTCAGTAACTTTTTTTTTTTTTTTTGAGACAGAGTCTCACTATGTTGCCCTCACAGTAGAGTGCTGTGTCATCATAGCTCCCAGCAACCTCAAACTCTTGGGCTTAAACTATTCTCTTGCCTCAGCTTCCCAAGTAGCTGTGACCACAGGCACCTGCCACAACACCCGGCTATTTTGTTGTTGTTGTTGCAGTTGTCATTGTTGTTTAGCAGGCCCAGGCTGGATTCGAACCTCGGTGTATATGACCAGCACCTTAACCACTGAGCTATGAGCACTGAGCCTCTCAGTAACTTTTTTGGTTCGCAATATGCCAGGACTTCCTGGTATTCCAGAAAATCTGACCAGGATCCCGTGGTTTGCATAGGTCATTCCTCTGCTGCCTTCACCTGGCTTAGTTGCCCTACTCCATTTTGCTGCTGGCTGGGAGGGAAAGTCAAGTGCCTGGCAGTAGGTGTTATGTGGGGGTTTGGTACCTCATTCTCCAGGTGGCCTCTCATCCAATAGGCAGGTGTTGGCAAACTACTACAGCCCAAATGCATCTCACCAGGAACTTAAAAACTTTTTTTAGGAGATGGGATTTTGCGATGTTGCCTAGGCTGATCTTGAACATTGCCTTGTGTGATCCTCCTGCCTCAGCCTCCCAAAGCGCTGGGAGGCATGAGCACCCATTCCTGGCCAGAATGGTTTTCACATTTTTTTTTTTTTTTTTTGTAGAGACAGAGTCTCACTTTATTGCCCTGGGTAGAATGCCGTGGCGACACACAGCTCACAGCAACCTTCAACTCCTGGGCTTAGGCGGTTCTCTTGCCTCAGCCTCCCTAGTAGCTGGAACTATAGGCGCCTGCCACAGCGCCCAGTTCTTTCTTTGTTTTTG